>PNEQ01035064.1:0-96286 GCA_003012365.1 Medauroidea extradentata | reverse complement strand
GTTTGTATTACATAATTTCACGCGGGCAAAGCCGCGGCCGGGTAGCTATTTTGTAGAGAAATAAAGATGAATTAAAAACAAAGATGTTCTGCAATTAAAGTACCCTCAGCGTAGTGGACTGGATAAAGCTGTTTGTATTTGTTGTTATAAAGATATACAGAGAATATAGTAACACCATCAATTAATACGTTATTAAAATGTAGTTACTCTTTTCTATAGTACACGCGGGCGAAGCCGCAAAGGGACAGCTAGTCTTAATATATAAAATGAAGTGTCCTGAGACACTCACTCACTCATCAACGCACAGCCCGTTGGACCTATAACCATGAAATTTTGAGAGAAGATTCCCCTTGGCCCCTACGCACCCGCGAAGAATGGATTTTTCGAAATTTGATTATTTAGGGTGTGAAAAGGGGTGAAATGTGTTTTCAAAGAATCCCTGATATCTAATTAACCGAGAAAGCTATCATATTTTTTTTAACTTCAAAATGTTACCCAAACAAATTCATATTTGTGAATTTTTCGATTTTGCGAAATTCGAAAATTAAGGGGCTGAAAAGCCGTAAAATGTGTTTTTCATTAATCCGTGATTTCTCCAAAACCATTTCAAAGAGTGAGGTGATTTTTTAAAAATGATTCTTAAGTAAATATCTATAAAGTGTTTTTAGAATTTTTAGAAATTCGTCCTTGAAAGCTCTTTAAAAAATAAAACCGTTTTAAATTAATCCCACTTATCTCCTAAACCAGTGGATCTTTTGAAATGGTTTTTGCTTTAAAATAAATTGTATGTAAATTTAAAAAATTTGTTTCATGATTTTTTGAATTCCGTCATTGAATGCCGTAAAAAAATATAATTTGTTTTCAAATAACCATCTGTACCACTTATACCCATTGAGAAATCGAGATGATTTTTATACAAGAATGAAGCTTATGTAAATATCTACAAATCAAGTTCAGGGTTTTATGAAATTCGAAAATGAAGGATATGAAAATCAGTAAAATGTTACAGTCTCCCGAAAAAAAGAGAATGATCACGGAGAAATAATTCAACAGCTGTTTATTTTTGCTAACCCCCCTGAATGAAACCTCTTTGGACAGTAGCCTGTACATACGAAAGTATTTATCACGGCCTGCCTTTAAGGCTCGTACATTGAATTTTATTTATTTTTCGCTATTTTGGAATTCTGAGAAGAAAAATGTTAAATCGGAAACTTTACTGCAAATTCTATTTACCTTAAGCTACGATACAAGCATGACAATAGAGATAGTGTACTATAAAATACTTCGCCCTCCATAGTAGAAAGCAACATTAGAATGTACCTTATACTTGAGAGTTGGGTATGTATACGAAATCAGGCCCATAAAAATATTATTTTCAAGAATTTCAAAATAAAAACCCTCAAAAACGCATCGCATTTGACGAAAGAGAACATAACTTTCTTTCTAATTTCAAGTATCCCCATTTTTTAATTTCAACCAGTGACATCAATAAAGGATAAATAAAGTTGGTGCGGATTCCACAAAGTTAAGTACTTTCGAGCAACTTTGGGAAAAAATAATATGAAATTTGATTATAATTTGTCAAATAGTTTGGCATAATTTAGCTTATTTTCCTTGACGCAAGTTACCAGTAACCTAGAGAATTGAGATTTTTTATTTCACTGAATTTAGCGGCCAGTTAAGAGTGCTAACTCACAATAAATTGGCTATTGCATAGGTTTCTGCCTACGTAATTCACCGATAAATTGGCATTGTTAAGAATTATTTTGTCCAGAAAGGTTATTTTTGGCATTACCAATGATCTGTTATTGCAATTAAGTGAACTGATGTGTATTGTTAAATTGACTGAGCATTGAGAGGAACATTTTGGTTTATTTAAACGCGAACATTTTTTAATAGTGATTCATGAAAATTAAATTCTAAAATTATTAACATAATGGAAACTAACAGAAAGCAAACAATGTAGAATGCGTGACAAAATATTGAAGATAAATATTTTTCTACGACATAGAAATTTTAAAATAACCCTTTAAATACCTGCAAGTATGAAGCGCTGGATATGCTTAAACGGTTTGAATTAAAAAATGAGAAGGTATCTTGTTTTAAAATGTAAAATTATAGGGAGTTTTTCAAATAAAACAGTATTTAATGAAAGTAAATAATGTCGATTTATTTTTTCTCCCTGAAAAGTGTAGAAAAAGTTGCTTTGTTTATTGTAGCAAAAATCATTATGGACAGGGATGAAAGGAAAGTGCTACGGTAAAAAAATGAAAGTCTACACAGCACAGACACAGAATAAATAATACTACTTATTTATTCTGTGACGCAGTAGTTCTTCAACATTCATGAAACTGAAACCAACCAAACTGGAGAGTTTGATTCACAATAACGTTTCTTATATTTTCAACGCACTAATAATCTTTACTATGTTTTATTCTCTTTATAAATAGTGATTATAATGCGCAGAATCTGACTGGTATGAAAGTGGTTATTGGAAACATTAGCTAAAATGTTAGCAACAAATTAGTAGGTAAAGAAGATCTAATTTCACCAAAGCCATCGCTAATTCAGTACGAAGTTAATCAACAAACATAACAAAATTTAAAAAATTGTAATTTTACTCTGCAAATGTTGAAGAAAACCACCAAGAAAATAAAAAAGGACTGAAAGAAATATTTCCTTCATATAGAATTGAATTTGTATACTCTTAGGCATAGAAGTACATTCTAATAAAAGTAACTTACTTAATAAGGCATTTTTAAAGTAGGCCATCAACTCATTACGTTGAAAATAGCAATTATTTAGCAGTGCCTGGTAATTTTTGTCATCAAATATTTGATCAAATCCAAAAGGGTTTGAAGTGATAAATAGCTTATAGCGCGGAAAGTGAAAATTAAACTATTCGCTGGACTTCGTGTGCAAAATACTGGATAAGTAAAACAATCTAAGAGTACAGTCTTTTAACTACAGAATTTTTAATGAAAGAATTATTAGTTGATATTTCCAAAAATGCAAACAAGGAATCACCCAAAATCCAGAATTTGAAAGAAGAGGCACAAAATGCTCGTTATATAGAATATTTGGATTGCAGTAGGATAAAATAAATATAATCCAATAAACGCTTCATTGTGCCAAATGGATTAAGGTTAAACAAGAATGTTAAGATTTTAAAAAATAAACATAAATGAGTAATATTTGGCCAATAATATTTGTTTAATTTCCTGTAGAAAAAGGAGGCCTACTATATAAAGAATAACTAGGTATAAAAATGTAGGACTAAATACAGAGCAGCAGATAAATATGAGTATCCTATTAAAATTTATGGTACACGAAAAATAAAATCTAATTTACGTTTCTATAAACTCATACACATTTTATGACAAGTGGAGATGCAATAAAAATGTGTCGTCAATTCTTTACCTCTCAAGAAAAAAATAATTAACACGTAAATGAGTGCTCTGAAATAAATCACTAGCGATCAAAATGACTTAGCAAAGTAAATATTTTTTTTTTTAAACTACAAACCTGCAGTTAAATTTATTTTATGAATTACAGTAGATTTTGAAACAATATTGAACAAAAATATACGTAATACTAAACCGAGATATATTACGAAATTGAAATTAATCAAATACATCCAGTTATATTTTTCGTTAAGCTCTTGACATTACTTGTAATACATTTAAAGACCATTATCACTTTCTATTATCACCAATATATATCTTTAACCATAGCATTTTCGTCTTCAACAGGTAAGGCAAATGCGTACTTCGAAAAACATCAGTGATTGTCACTGTATAGTTATATCCATTATTTGAATGTGATATACCATTATAACTGTCAGAACTCATCCAATCGAGATCAATTTGCCATTAATCGTAGATTCCCAATTATTTATCTTCCTCCCCCCTCATAAAAATTCTTTCACGCCGGTTATGTAATTAATTTATTGTTCATTCTTTTACAATAACATTTTTGAGACTGCTGATTGGTTGATTTACATAAAGAACATTTAATTTACTGAACTGTGTTTGTAACTTTCTCAATACCAGTACCAAGTTTTCTCCATTTTATGTTAAAAAACTAGATTTACTCTTTGTATTTTACGAATTCTTCTATTGTAGTCAATATTTCATTATATTTTAAAACTTGATATTTTCCCCATGTTTTGTATTAAAAGACTCAGTGTGATCAGCTTTTGTACTGATCCTTAGAACAGTTAAATCATCATCAGGGAAGCTGCTAACATTAGCATTTATTTTATAAACATTTCAAAATGTATCAGTCGTATCTCTATCAAATTCTTTCTACTTTTTTTCAACTTGATAGTCAATAAGTGTAATTGGTAACCGGTCGGGCAAAATTATGAAATTGATCAATTACTTCCTTATCGAAAAACATTTTTTTAACGGAAGCGTCTTGTCTTTGCCGTCTGCAGGGCCAGCTAAATTATTAATCAAGCGATTTTGAGTGCATACATAAAATACTTTGCATAAACAAACAAAAGCTCTGCTGATCTGGTAGTAAGGCAGGAACAGTGGTGTTATATTTCTAGCTCCTACATATTTTTAAAGCATAATTATATATCTTTCATTCCACATATAACATATTTAATTACATTTCTAACATATTTCTTTCCCATTTATTTCAACAAGCGTATTAGCTGGTCCGTTTAACTCGAGCATTTTATCTGGTAATCTGTTTCCAAATATATTTTATACTGCATTTATGATATCTAGTGTCACATAAGCTAACAATCCAACGATTTTGAAAAGAAACGTAGATATTTTATAGTTAAATACTTTTATTACGTGTCTTTGCAAAGAATAAGCAATTTAAAGGGATTTAGAATCATTATGTTTTAATGCAGTGACAAAGCTTCTATTTAAGAAAAATCAATAGTTTCCGAAACATTTCTGTCATTTAATAATAAAGAATTTGTATCATGAAACTTAAATCCTCTAGAAAAATTGCAAAATAACTAACATAGATGCCCACAGATAACGGAATAGAAATTTGAAACTACCATTGTAAAATATTTATAAATTTGATCTATTAAATAAATTAAAATTACTATTTTCTCCAAATGAATAAACATATAATTTTCTTCTTTAAAATAGCAAACCCAGAGGGTGCCAGGATTTTACGAAACATCAAAATTACCATAATTAGATTCCTTTTTATACATTGTATTTGATAATTCCTCAATTCTTTTGACATTTCTGAAGTTATTGCATGGTTAATAGTTTTACTTATTTTTCAGTATCAAAATTATATATTAACGACAGAGCTAAATTTCTTCCTTGCGTATTTCCTTTATAGCAACTAATACACTTCCTGATTTACTTTGCTTCGCCAAATTATACCTCATTTACATTTCTAATTTTTAAATTCTTATTTTGTTTTCAACAGAATTTCGAATTGCATATGCTCCAGTACTGAAGCACCTAACGCGACGAAAATTCGGCAAAATTCTGCAACGATGTTAACAACTCCCAGACATTTATTTGAGAATTTTTCTATTAATCTCTATATATAAAAATGAAAGCTGACTGACTGACTGACATATCAAACTGCAGCCTAAACCACTGGACCTAGAATCGTGAAATTTTTTGTGGTGGTTCCCCTCAGGTCGTAGGCAAGCACTAAGAAGGGATTTTTTGAAATTAAATTTCTAAGGGGGTGAAAAGGGGTGAAATGTGTTTCCGAAGAAACGTTTATATAGCTGGAACCCGACGGCCTATCATCGTGATTTTACTTTAATAGGACACTCATAAAAATGCATACTGGCCAATTAAAGGATTTTTCGAAATTCAACATTTAAGGGGGTGAAAAGACCTTAAACGGGTTTCCGATTAACTATCGATATCTATCGAATCCTTCGGGATAAAGAGTTCGTTATCACTTTAAAATGATGCTTACGTAAATACCCAAAAAGTAGTTTTAGGGTTTTTTGAATTTCGAACCCCAAGAAGTAAAAAGGGGCAAAATGTGTTTTTTATGAATCGTCTATATCTTTGAAACACAATTGCTCGTCGTCGTGATATTCACTTTAATTTGTTACTTTTACAAATGTCTATGACAGGACTCCAAGACGTTTCAAAATTCTTTAATTAAGGAAGTGAAAATACGTGAAATGTGTTTTCGATAATCCCTCCATAACTATCGAACCAATCGAGATATATAAGTGCTCTTTGCTTTAAATTGATGCTTTTGTAAATATCGCAAGTACCACCAAAATATATTTTCCGAATTCAACCGTATACAGGTTAAAAAAGGGGTAAAATGTGTTTTCGATTCAAAATCGATATATATCGATCCCATTGATTTTTATATAGCGACGTGATTTTTGTTTAAGATCGATGCTTACTCAAATACCTGAAAAGTAATTTCAGGAATTTTCGAAATTTGCCACCTAAGGAGGTTAAAAGGGGTGAAAAGTGTTTTCAATTAATCGTCGATATATCTTGAACCCAGCGGGCTAATGATGTGTTTTTCACGTCTACGAGACACCAATAAAGTATTTTAAAACATGATTCAAGGGTTTTTCGAAATTTACTCTCTTAGGTGCTGAAAAGACCTTGGATATGTTTTAGATAAATCCTAGATATCTGTCGAATCCGTCGAGATATACAAATAATTTTTGCTTTAGGATGATGATTACAGAAATGATCGCAAAACGGTTTTAAGAATTTTCGAAATTCGATTTCTCAGTACTGTGAAGGGGTGATATGTGTTTTTTTAGTGAATGATCGATTTTGATTACACTGAACGGGCTAGCGATGTGATTTACACTTCAATTGGATACTTATACAAATGTCTAAGATGTGTAATAAAAATATTTCGAAATTCGACACCCAAAAGGGTGAAAAAGCACAACATTCGTTTTCCAACCCACGATATCTATCCAACCAGTAGCGATATTGAGGTGTTGTCCGCGTTAGAGTGATGCTTACATAAGTATTTAAAAAATATATGTAAGTTTTTTTTACTTTATAAGATAACGTGATTATTAAGAATAAAACTTAAGTTGGTCAAAATTCAAAGCAGACGATCCGAAAAGCAGGAACGAGCAGCGATAAATATCCTAGGCAGGAGTTTCACTCTACAGTAACCTATAGAGACACGGTGTTGTAAAACCTCTATAAGCCCAGGACACAAATATTTAATTTTTTTAAAATAAAATTCTATTTTCATGAGTTATTTCAACGTTACGTGACGCAGTTGTTTGTTACTCAGGTCTAAATTCCGGGAGGTTCTGGGCTCGAATTCCGTTAAAAGCTGCATGCGAACGTTCTCTGACACACAAAAACTACAAGGCAGATCGAATTAGTGCAATTTACATGTAATCGTTTAAAAGGGGTAAAACTGCAGTTCGCTTTTCTCTTAGGTTCGTCTACAACATCAGCTGACACATCGTCGGTATACTGCCAAAAGTGATTAAGTCATAAATGTTACTTTATTTAAAAACACTATTAATTTGTGGATATTAACAAAAATGTGGTAAGGTACTATACTATGACACAACAGTACGAAACGACAAATAGACTTTAAACTTGGGCAATTGTTCGTGAACAACATCGCGTATTCCTAGCATTTTTATCATTTTATCTCATTTTGACTTGGTCACTTTTGGCAGTAAACCGACGATATATCATCTCACTAATCTCAAGTCTGGGGCACCAAATACGTTTCCGCGAAACCTTTACCCACTGAAACTTTGTAACGGCAAGTGAATGTTTTGAAAATATAGTAGAATTGAGGGCGCCGTCACCAATGGTTGTGCACAGGGTAAATCACATGTTTTTCATTCGATTTACCTTAGGTGTCTGTAACTACCCCACTTCAAATTGGCAGGACTTTAAATAAGGCCCAGGCGAAGTCACTGTTAGTGGCAGGGACAAACTTAAGACTGCTTTTCGCGTGGACAGCTATAGCTACTTATCCTGCTGCAGAGTTAGTTCAACTAGCTGCTTGGAAATTCTAACACTTTATGAATGAAGTAGGCTACGAACCGTGTGTACAAAAAGGTTTTAAAATTTAAGTAAATATTATCAGTTACGAATAATACTCGCGAACAAAGCCGCGGGGGATCGCTAGTAAGAAATATAATGTTAATAAAAACCATTGTCTTATATTTTATATTTTCTCTTAACCTGTTAATTTGTTAAATACTTATTTCTATATATAAAATTAAGTGCCTCACTCATTCATTCACTCATCAACGCACAACCCAAATCGCTGGACCTAGGAACGTGAAATTTTCAGCATAGCTTCCCCTCACGGCGTAGACACACACTAAGGAAGGAATTTTTCGAAAATCGAAAATTAAAGGGGCGAAAAGGGGCAAAACGTATTTTCGCTAAATTCTTGATAACACTCTAACCTGATGATATGTTGTTAATGTTTTTACTTCAAATCATTGCCTAAGCAAATTCATATTTCATAATTTTTCGATTTTTCAAAATTCGGAAATTAAGGGAGTGAAAAGCCGTTAAATGTGTTTTCAATAAGTCCTCTATTTCTCTTAAACCATTTATGATATCGAGGTGAGCTTTGCTTCAGATTGGTGTTCATGTATATGGCTAAAAAGAAGTTTTAGGATTTTTCAAAATTCGTTCTTGAAAGCCGGTATAAAAATGAAACGTGTTTTCAATTAATCATCCGTATCTCCTGAACCATTTGAGATATCGAAGTGGCTTTTGCTTTAAAGTGAACCTCATGTAAATACCTGAAAAGAAATTTAAGGATACTCGCTCTTTTCTTTAAGGTTCGCGTACGTAAATATATACAAGCCAATTTAAGGTAATTCGCAAATTAATGACATACAGAAAATATAACACAATCAATTAATACGTAATTAAAAGTTAGTTACTCTTTTCTATGGTACACACGGGCGAAGCCGCAACGGGGCAGCTAATCAATATACATTTCTCTTAGTTAAGCAATAGACGCACAAAAAGTAATATATTTTATTTTCACTTACATAGTAAAATAATACTGTTTGGTCAATTTTTATGCCCAAACCTATTTTTTTTGTAAACATAGCTAAGCAACAGCAGCAGAAGCAATTTTTTTTTTTCACCAAATGAAGTACCTTTATTTTATATAAACTCGTTAGATCCCTTCCGTAAAAATTTGCGGCTTGGTGTCTAGATATTAGACTATTGTTTCTGTAAGAAATTCCATGATATTTACATGCTTCGTATAGTTTATTTATTCCAGCATCGCCTGTTTCCAATCTTTTACTTAATTTTGTAAATGGGCAGAAATATTTACAGCCAGTTAAGATGCCTTTCTGGCATATTAAAGTTGTTTAGTGTCCAATTTATTAGTCCTTTGAGACGTCCAAAATGAGTGTGGAATGACATTTTAAACTCTTTTAAGATTATTTACAAAACTTCTGATAACTTGTTGCACAACACATTCGTTATGCTTACAGATTTGTCGTGGGAATTAATATTTTCTGAATTTTATTCACCACAAAAAAATAACAATCTATCAATCAAATTTTGTACATCTCCCATCCAAATGCATTCTTTTAACAAACTGTTGTATATTAAAGTTTTCACCAGATATATGAACTTTGTTAGAAATAATCATTTCTGGCGTGTTTATTATTGATCTTGTGTGTGATCCTTTCATTTAGTGCTCATAAATTAGTTTAATTATATTCACTTACTTACAGCTCGTATTTGAATAAGTGAGCTTATAAGTATTATATTCTTGAAATGCAACGTTCGCTTGGTACTAAAAAACCCAATTTTATGTATGCATATGTACTAACATTGGTCTTTATAGAACCAAGGCACAGTTATGTATGGTTTTTATATCCTTTATCAATAAATTTACCTTCAAAGTTTGCATGTTTATTTTTGATAGTTTATTGGCAAGTCTAAGTTTAATGGAAATTTATATTCCTATATGTGATGGATTTTCTTTCCCAAATGATCCTTTACTTTTATATGAACTTTTTTTTTTTCTTTTCAGTTTTCTATAATATAAATCTCAAAGCATGGAAATAGTTTAGAAGCTATTGATAATCATGACATAACTTCAACAATAATAAATGCTTTGTCGAAATCTCCAGGTTGGCGTTGAAAGTAAATTTCAAGAAAATCTGTCAGTCTAGATACAAAAACGAAATAATGTATCCTCTGATAAAACTGTTTGGTTTTACCAACTGTAAGAAATAAATTTACGGAAAATGTGGCTATTTAAACACTGTTAATTGTAACTCATCTTAAAAAGTATTATTTATATGTTTTTGAAGAGAAAAAAACCGGTAAAGTGATTGACATTAAGTTCTTATCCAAAGTAAGATTGTTATAGAAACATTAGAAATTACGTTGCTTATTGTTGAAAACGGAGTTAAATCAGCCAATGCAATTAAATGAAAGATATTAACATCCTAAAATACCTGTATGTTGTGATAGTTAGCCATTTTTATAGAATCAAGTTCCTGCTGGTGCATTTACTTTAATTTTGACACAAAAGGTTAATACAATAATTAATAATTTTACATGTCCGATTTTCTAATTGTGCGTTCTCGAAGTGATAGAAGTGATCGTAGTACACGGCATTTACGTGCTGTTATGTTTGATCACTGCAATGTTAGAAATATTTTTGTTAATAATGGCTTACAATAATTTCTGAATAATTTGGCTGAGATAAGAAACCTCTTCGATAGAATAATACAAATGTTTAGATATACTATAGTTAAGTGTTTTTATTCGAATTAAACAAAAATCATTTTAAAACTTAATTGAGGTGCCCACTTTTTTTTTTTAATTTGAAATTATGACCATAATACATACTATACAGAGTTCAAAACAGCGCGGTATTGAATGTAAAATTATAAAACAATAAACCTCTATTGATGAACGGGATACTGTTCATTTCGGAAATTGTTTTTAAATCGGTAAATATACATTGAGTTCTAAAATTGTCTTATTTTAAACAATATGTTAATGATTTAGAATGTTATGATGGTTTGGATTTTAATTTCAATAATGAACGTAAGTACTTTATTTTGATTTTACAAAATGAGATATTCAAGGTGGTAAATAAGGCTGATTTTTAATTCACTCTCGTCATCTGCCATAACGCAATCAGATATCTTTAATTATGTTTTAAACTGTATTCAAACTGTGATAATGTAAATATTTGGCTATTTTGGTCACATATCACTCATTTGTGCCAAAAATCCATTTGCTTGTGAAAAAATTAGTTTTCAACTGTACCAATTAATTTAGTGCTGCATACACGCGAAAGCAGGTTCACTAACAAATTTTCAAGAATTCCCACTACAATCCTTGAAAAACTCATAAATTTACATTCGGATTTAAAAGCTTTTAATTTCTGTATTTCATCCAATGGCATCAATTAAAACTCTAGAAATTTGACGAAAATTCCACGAAATTACGGGCTTTCTGGCAGGTTCGAGAAGAAATAATATGAAATTTTATGCACTGCGATAAAAACTAATGAAATTTTAGCTCATTTTTCTTAGTAAAAATTAATAACAGAATATAATTTATATTTTTGAGAAGATTAAGATTTTATTGATTTCATTGGACTCAGTGGTTATTTAAGAGCATTTTGGTTGATTCACAAGGAACTGGTTAATGCGGTGGTTTCTGCATATGTATCCTACTCATTCGGCTCTTAAAGCGGAGGTTTACGATATGAAGGTGTTAAATATTTGATCATACCCAATCCTTCCCATCTAAAGAAAGCTATTACCAAAATATTGATGATCGCAATACGAGCAGAGCCAGCAGTCATGAGCATCCATATTTGACAAACCGATTAAAACATTTTCTCAGTGGTAAATTTAAAGCCTGAACCTTCACGATTCAACCTTTTACACTTAAAAATATGAACTGCCTCTTACTCTACGATACATAAATTTCGAACTAGAATTTATAATATTTATATGGTGACTGGCAGTCTGCCCCCTGCTTTACCCATATGTAATACGTGTAGTAGACCATACATACGCTTAAATAACTAGGTGTAAATTATTTAATCAATGGTACTACTGCTTTATGGATCGTTTTCCTTGGATGTTTTCAATACTAAGATTCTCCGAGGTATTTAGTTTATTGTAAACATAAGAAATACTTGTTTAATATTTTGGGTACTTGCGTAAGCATCATTCTGAAACAAACATTTTCAAAATAAAAATACTGATAGTTTTTTTCGTTATTTACGAAAGCATAATTCTGATGTAAATTTGACTTCAATACCTCGACTGGTTTGGTAAATACGTACTAAAACTCGAAATCACAAGCCACGTATTTTCATCCCTTAAATAATAGAATTTTTTAAATTTTAAAATTGCTTAATAGACATTCAGTTAAAGTTAACGTCAAGAAAATAGCTTTTCAATGCGAATGATATAGAAGATTCATAAAAAAAAAAACATATTTCTCTTCTTTCTCAGCCCGTAGGGGTTAAATTTCTGAATATTCTAACTACTTTTCGGGTACTTACGTAGTAATCATTACAAAGTGAAAAGCAACTCTATACTTCGAAGGTTTCAATAGATTTCGAAAATTAACGGAAACACATTTCACTGGTTTTTCACTATCTTAAAGATCAAATTTTGAAAAATACTAAAATTGCTTAGTATGCATTTGTACGAGTGTCACATTGGAACGAAAATCACGATAACCCAGTGGATCTGAGCTACACGAGTCATATAAAACACAATTAAATTTACGCTCTTAGCGTTTGCCTACGCCCTGACGGTAAACCACCTTCAGAATTTCATCTTTCGATCTCAAGAGTTTTGGGCTGTGGTATTATATGTACGTCTGTAAGTCAGTATTCCTTTTACATATAAATTTTATTTCAGAAGACTTGATCAGCACAAGGACATTTCGTAGGATTGCAATATGAAATAGTGTTTAGAGGAGAGAAGCATATGGATGATACATTAAAGGTTAATTCCAAGACGGCGATTTCCGGTAAACTGTGTAAGAAGAACACACATTTTTTACGCAAACGGCGAGTAAAGTAGTGCAGTTATAGTTTATGTTTCCAGTTTATAAATAAAATTATGTCAAGCTCAAGAAATTAAAGAAACATCAACTGTGAAACAATTTAAGGGCATGTGTTATTATGTTGGCACTAATATTAAAATTGGCTAGTGGTATTTGTTAGTACCAATACACATAACAAAGGAACTATTATTAACTTACTTTTTTCTGTGAAAGGAACTGTCAACATCAATGCCACAGTAAAATAATAATGAATCATTACTATGCATCACAGAGTTTTCCAAACAGTTAACTGTCACACAGCAACTCCCATATCGTTCTAAAAATTCAATTTTTGACAGAGCAATTTACATTTTTTTTATCTTAGAACATACTATATCATGCGGATATAAGTGAAATAAGTTTTACAGACTGGAAAAATAGCCTCATTAACAGAAAAATAAATAAGTAGAGAAGTGACTTTAACTTAGGATAAGAATTTCAACAAGTCAGTGATTTTAGGGAGTACATTAAAATGACATTGGAAGGTCTGAAATAATTACTATAGCATTACAACAAAATAAGTAAAAAATATCTATTTCGCACACTGTATATATATATATATATATATATGTGTGTGTGTGTGTATGTATGTGTGTGTACCTGTGCGTGTAGAATGTGAGTGTGTACGAGGGTATGAGTGCGCGCAGGTGTGTGTTTGTGTGTGTGTGTGTGTGCGTGTAGATACTTTAACAAACTCAATAGTCATAAGAAATTATAATGGCATTTATGGTACTGTATACAGTTATGACCTCTTTGTCTGTAGAAAAAAAATAATGATAGTTTTATTCGTTTTTATTAACATAATTAAAGTAACGTAATGTGTATTTTTAATTTTTGTGAAGCAATTCTTTTTAATTAATCACTCTAGAACACATTTTTACAACATCAAAAAGAAATGATTGAAATTAATAGGAGCTGGATACTAGTATTGTTTTGAGACAAATGGAACCAAATTTTGAATGATTTTCCGTGGAAACTGTAAAATAACTGAAAATAATTTAGTCACAGAAATGAATTAACTCGTTACAAAACACCGTTTTAATTAGAAAACAACTGGTAGGTCAAATCAGTAATATAGCGAAGATGTTATTATTAAGCTATTATCTCCCTCTCTGCTAGCATTCTTAAAGTCTGCGTGAACTTCTAAAATCCTTGTAAATACTTCATGAATGCGATTGCCGCGATCAATTTTCTCATTAGAACACGTAACTTCATGCAGGTAACCAAAATGGCCCCTGTACTAGGAACAATGTGGATTTTAACAGTTTTTTTTTCGTTTTTCATGCACCAATGCCCTTAAGTGTGAATGAAAGAGCATCACTCATAGTAACTAAGTATACAAGATAACGTTCTGAATGACTTACAAGTGAACGTGTTCCAATTGCTGGTAGTGCTTCTCCCGACGATTTCAAAGAAGGTTAAAACGAGGAATATACCCTGAAAAAAGGCAGAAATAAACAAACAATATGAAAGTATCGCGAAGGTAAAGTACCTAGTTACCTAATAATAATAATAATAATAATAATAATAATAATAATAATAATAATAATAATAATTTTAAGCATTATATAACAGACTAATACCAAATATAATTGCAGACATATCCGATAGCAAATTTAAAATATAATATTCAATAATACGTAAATAGAATAGTAGAAAAAAATTATGCACAAAGTTCAAATCCACAATTGCCAAACTGAGCATCTGCTAACATTCCTTCTTGACAAGACAAAAACTACGAGAAATAAAGCGTCGCATAACTATTGACTTTCTTATAGGTGCAAATACTGACAATTAAAATGAATATGGATTCTACGTTGAAACTTGTGAAAAAGACAATGCAATTGTTGAAAAAAATACATTAACATATCTCAGCAATTTCTCGCATGAACATTAGAAAATGTATTTGGCATTAAAATGTTTGAAAACTGAGAAACTAAATACTAAGAGGATATGAGCAGAGTAGTTAAACAACTCGTAACCGTATGTTACACATTTAATCTGTTGTCTGCTATTTAAATTTTTTTAGTTAAATTATTATAGGAATGATATTTAGAATAAGTAACATTCGACATTATATCATAGCATTTGCTTGTGAACAAAGAAAATTTTTAAGCCAGCGTCGCATAATTAAAAATGTTTCAAATATTCCTTCTTCTTTAAGCCATTTCATTCTATACTTTAGTCATCACGCTTAACTTTTTGTATAAAAAACATATAACAAATGTTGCTATGTAAAGTTGATATTTCGTAGGGGACAAATAAACAAGGCTCACATGGGAATTGGTAAGAATAAGACACTAAGTACTCTGATAAATGTGCTCTCACGAAATTGTGCAAATTAATAAAATATGTTTCCGAACAACTAAAATCACAGCCCCCTAGAGACCAGAGTTTGGGCGTTGTAAACAGCGTTTTGTATGACAAGACAGGGAGCCCGTCAAATTGAGAAATAAACGGAGACGGTAAGATGGTTCATGGGTTGTACGAGAAGTAAACGGGGGTCGGAAGAGAGTTTGCCAATAAGAAAGAGCAATAATAGCATGTTTATGACAATTCTTACTGGACAGATATAGTAGAATTATTTGCTGACTTCTTACATACACGAGAGAAAACAGTAACTTTTTGTAATAGTTTTGGCTTTACGATTCTACTTATAAATCGAAGGAACTGGAAGAACGCTTCTTGACCATTCCTACTGACAAACTGTACTTGACATGACAGTACTTTGTAGTGCCTTAACACTCCCCGTTATATGGTAATTTGTGCTGCCGTATCATTTTCCTCCGTGTGTTCACTGAATTCCAGATATTCCTCAGTTCACTGAGCTGACTTTGCGTAAACACAAGGCAGTGTTAGTCCACCAGTGAGATTGTAAATATTAAATGGCCTTCAATAGCTTGATAGCGATTGCCTGAACATCGGGTATATCAGTAACTAAGGCAGTGACACTAACAATGAGCGTTCTTTCTGGTGAAAGGGACGGGTATACAAAAACTGACAGTAAACTAAATTATGACCAGCAACAGACTAACGGCAAGACTACGTTAGTGTTGCTAAATAGAATGTGTGGACCGAATTAAGTCATGATAGGATAGGAATTGTTTGGTACCCTCCATATAGCTTCAATACTCGATTTAAAATTATCTAATATAATATGCCCCTTTTTGGGAAGTTGGAGGGGGGATGGGGTAAAAGTCTTAAAAAAAAAAAAAAAAAAAAAAAAAAAAAAAAAAAAAAAAAAAAAAAAAAAAAAAAAAAAAAAAAAAAAAAAAAAAAAAAAAAAAAAAAAAAAAAAAAAAAAAAAAAAAAAAAAAAAAAAAAAAAAAAAAAAAAAAAAACCACACAGTTCTGGTACACATGGTGCATGAATATGACAGAGGGTATTGAGAGTGGTGTAAAACGGACCGTAAAAGCTGAATTCCGCGTCAAGAGTTCTCAGCTTCCAAGACTTCACAAACATGAAGGCACATCACTTGTATCCTCACTACAGCACGGTGCATGTTGACGGAAGTGAAGTTTTACAGCAGATTACACATTTGTCACACACTCCTAGAAAAGAGTCACCGCTGGATACGTTTCGCCTCAGCCAGCCAGCTTGCTAACGGGACCACTGATCGTTGGAGGAAGATTTGTTGGTCCGGCGAACTGAGGTGTTTGCTTCATCAAGTCGTCGGCCGTGTGCGTTCATGACACCAACAACTGGTCGTTCCTTGGCGAGTATTGTACACGCTTGGTGGCGGCTGATTGGCGTGGGAACGCTCGCACGGCATGGAATGAAAATGTTATATTTTAAAACAGGAATATTGTTACTGCTTAGTTGTTAGAACAGTAAACGTTATATTTACACAATACAAAGTTTAAATGAAATGTCTAGTTGTAGTGCACTCACAACAAATATTTTTATCTTTTTACGATTATAGAAATAAATTATCCTATACGAGATGTGAGAATTCGACGGATAAACTCGTACAACCATTCTTTACGAAAAAATACAAATAAAACTTAAAAAGCTCTTATTCCAATTGTGATGGGAGGTACTTTTTTTTAATATCAAGTATTTGAGAGTAATCATAGAATCAACTTGTAGTGTTTTATCACGAAGGTTTTGCGTCACTGAATATGCGGTTCCTCAAATCATTGCCCTTCGATTGGAAAGTGAAAATGGCCCAAACTTTTTTCATTTGCATGACTTTTATAAAGACGAAGCTGTAAGTGATTTGTTAAAATTGTATAGGCCTATATGCAATATACACACGTATTGGCCTATATATAAAATGTCGATTTGTCGGAACATTCTCAGGCGAACAGTTTTAGAGGAATATTAGCGAAACATAAAAACAGAGGACGATTAGCCTGGTAGGCAGTGAACAAAACACAAGCTAGCTAGGCGAATAGTCTTACAGATAAAACACACGTATTATCACACACATGTAACATTAAACACATTGACCAGAGAATTTTAGGCATTTTAATACGAGTTTGGTGGGTCGGTTCGCTCATTAACATTAATAAGCAGCTCATGGTAAGAGGCGCATAACTTTTTTCGTCCAAAGTTTTTGTAAGGAATAATCTGACGTAGTTTGTCTGCTGAATTCTCTTTCAACCAGTATGTTGAGTACATACATATACAGGATATCAAACACACAACGCTAATACTGGGCTAAATTGAAGACGAAAATGTAAGTGGCAAAATGTCATATGACATTTTACATGCACTGTGTGGCAACATTGCACGGAGAAAGTCATCTCTTACGTTCTACGTCCAGGCATTATTATTAATGTATGTTACCTCAAATGAACGTAGAATCATGCTTGGGCTGCTCGGGATTTTAACCTGCACCCATAACATGCAGGTCAGAACAGTAGTAGTAAGGTAAGCAAGATACCCGTGGAGTACAGTGCTACGTTGCCACATTGCGCATGGAAAATGTTATAGCACAACATTTTGCCGCACACATTTTTGTCTCCAATTTGGCCCATTATTCGCGTGGTGTGCTTATTATGAGGTGGTTTTGGACTTTTTGTATACTTTTTTTGAACAGCTTCTGGTGTAAATTTCTAGGAATGAAAAATGTCAATGAATTGTAACTAAACACATATCTTCAAATATATATAAATAAATGCAATTAAATGCAATATGGGTCCTTTATTTGAGTCATCGTACTCTTCCCAATACATTTCCATTTTTGTCGGTATTTTTAAAATGGAGTAACATAATTTGTGAATAGCAAATATTGGGGTAGAGTTACCCATAAAACTTTTAATCGATAGAGACGTCACAACATTTTATAACTTTGTAATGCTAGAACATTTTCTTTTCTGTGAAAATAATTTTAAAAAATAGCATTATAAATATTTTCTGAACTCTTTAAGTTGTTAATCACTACCTAAAACTGAAAAAAAAACTCTTTACATATAATTTAAGTATGTCAACAATTCGAAGTATTTTCAATGTTATTTTAGCAGTTCTAGAGGCAACAGTCAAGAAAAAAACGTGTTCGATGTTTTACTATCATCGTTAAATTATTTTTGGGATTTATTAAATCAGACACACCAGTTATAAAACACTTTTTATTTGGTACAAAATGCACCCAATATAATCTCAGTTATTTAAACTCGATTACACTGAATAAATTCTTACACATTTTACAAAAAACAACAGTTAAACAAAATAATTTATTTCCCAAACTCTTGACGCCACGGATGACGAACTTTTTAGTAGATCATAATTGCCAGTGTGTGCCTTTGTAAATACCACCTGTAAATTAACTGAGAGTATAGGTAAACCTACCCTATTCGTGATACTAAGACTTTGAAGTTTAGTAACATAAATATGTTAACCTTTTAAGTGTGATCTTATATTTGATACATGGGTCATTTATTGCCGAAACTACCCATGTCTGCTCTCTGTTGGTACCCTAGTGAACTCGGTGTGTAGATCCTTCCTAATGTTACTAAGCCCGCAAAGTGGTTTATCACGATGTTGTTATATTTCGATACATGGTCAGTTTACCCTATGAAAAAGGGATACGTAAAACTACTTTGGGGCACAACATATCACAGTTTTGTTGCTAGAATGTATTCCAATCATTGCAAACTTACTCTTTAAAAATACAATGAAACAAGAAATAAAAAAAAGCTTTTGACGTACCACAATTACTGCGAAATCAAGGCGTAATTAGGTAACAAAATATCATATTTATGTGTACCAACGTTTTTATAATAAAGCTAGGCCTAGTTTTACAACTTCAAACAAAAGCAATTTTGCAAATAGTTGCATGGCGTTGGTTGCTTATAGCGCAATGGCAGTAAATCGCTGGACATCTAACAGGCTGATATTTTTGGAACAGTACTACGTTAGTACAGAGAGGTCTACTCAGACATTTAAATGAGAAATGGAAATATGATATCTAAATCTAAGCATTTTAAATTCGTACGAAGTGCGATAAAAAGCGCTAAATAGTTTTAAGTAATAGCTGGGTTACAACAATTCTGCATGTAACGACAGCTAGAAGGCGAATTGAGAGACTGACGTCATGGACTAGACGTGTCGATTAGGGGTGGAAGATGGTTCACTCGAAGAAATCACTCAGCGAAGAGGTGGAGGTGGGCTGCTGCATATCAGCGAGTCCTGTCACTGGAGTCTTGGAGAAGATGCTGACTACAGCATCCGACACGATGCTGATGACGTCCGGCTCCGCCAGCCTCCACATAACATCGAAGAAACCACGCCAGTACTTGTTCGTCATCGCCAGGGCAAACTTGTCTGCAATTCCACAACGAGAAACATACATACAAAAGATTGCTGGCACTTTTCCAACAAGACGAGTAGGCTACCAGGATATACGATTCAACGACCTTCTCAAATCACTTATGTTTCTTTCAGAGAAAAGTGGGAAATCTGGAACTCTTTATTGATATTAACAGAAGTTTGGTGTGTGTTGTACGAAGAAATTTTAATATTTGTACATGTGTGGTTGCAATTGCAGAAATATTTTATGAAGCGTATACCCAATGTGTGAATCAACCGATGATAAGGGGAGGATGGGCCTAAATGCCAGGGAATTCCCCTATATCATCAGTTATTTTTACGTGGATCATGTAATTAATATAGTTTACTGGTCAAGGAAAGTGTTTTCCCTTTTCTGAAAAAATACTGAAGTTTTTATATAAATAAATAATTTTCATTGCTACGCTAACTTTAATACAAGTTATTTTAGGTCACATGTTGCACTATGATAAATCAAGTCTTAAAGAAACCGCTTAAAATATAAACGCATTGTACACTTTCTTGTTATAATTACAGAAATTTACAAAAATTTCCTTCACTTAATGTTAACATGCAATATCCTGAGCCTAAAGCCACGAATAAGGAGAACGAAGACGAAATATGGGTGACGGAGTAGAATAAATTGGGAGCATATGTTTATTGTAATTTTTGTAATAATATGCAGTAATTCCCAAAATACAGGTACGCGGACAAGTTAAAACATAACCATGTGGAAAGAATAAACTGATTACGTGGACTATTACGGCTCACATATAATTTAATTTTGTATACATACGTCAGGGCATTGTTAACTAGTATTAATGCGGCATATTGTTGGCGGAAAATGCATTTTCTCTTGGTATCTTTCCTACTTGCTGCACGTTAATTGGTTTCGCGCAAAAAAATTTCTTGCTAAGGACCTTAACAATTAATTCTTCTTCACGATGATGAACAGCAACTACCACGACTAGAAACACGTTCAGGGTCCAACCCTGCCATTGTAGTAGGTTGAAGTATTCGTGAAGACGAGTGTGCGATAATCTCTGTGGTGAATTATACCACCTAGTTCCATACCAGCGTGTGTTTATTCAGACGTACAATAAACGTAACGGACGAACTTAACACCTTGTAAGTACATTTATCATAACGCATTTACATTTAGATAATCGCCAGGGCTAAGAGTCGTGATGTCGTGTTCTACGTTTCATGGAAAGCTGCGATCCAAACATGCCAAGGTAAACGGGCTAATCTTCATCTCGTCGTTTCCTTAAAATCTCGCAATACTTTTAAAACATCTCTTCACGTTTAGAGTTGAATAAAACCTCATTTAATAACTTTCTGCTAATAATCACATTACATAAAAAAAAAACGTTCTTATTGTCCCTCCCCTCGCCTTCCCCTGAAATAGTCCCAAGCTTCAGAAATGGCAGATTATGAATAATTCAACAACATTCAGAAATAAAATTACATTAACTTATTTCAAGTAATTAAAAGTACTAAACAAACCCTTTTTCGCGTAAATGTATCCGTAACAGAATTGTGTCTCAGAACGAACGAAAATACCTGTTCTGCTGAAGCTAATTGTATGATCTTTGAAAGAACTGTGCAATGGGAGTGCATGACTGGATTCAGTTTCTTGGACGTACTACATTGCAAATTGAATGACTGTCAAAGAAAACTAAACAAATAAAAGAAAACCATAATATAAGCAGAGTATGCTTTAGTCAGCAAGATACATACACAACAAGAAATTCCAAAATGGAATCGTGTCAAATAGAAACAAGGAACAAACAGATAATAAATGAAAATAATAACAAATAAAATAAAAAACCAAGTAACATGCGACACAACGATGAGATGAAACAAGACACAGTAGTTTTCCAGACAGACAGTGTTACGACGTTTCGGGAACTGGAATCTGTTCCCGTCATCAGGTAAACACACAGGGTTCAGGAATCAGTCGCACTCGTGTTCCTGAACCCTGTGTGTCTACCTGATGACGGGAACAGCTTCCAGTTCCCGAAACGTCGTAACACTGTCTGTCTGGAAAACTACTGTGTCTTGTTTCGTCTCTTCGTTGTGTCGTTTGTCTTTTCTGTATATGTCTGTTATCTGTTGCGTTTTGTCTTGTCTATTTGTTTTGTCTTTGTGTAATTTTTCTGTTCGTGTCTGATATTTGCTGTGTTTTTTGTTTCATCTCATCGTTGTGTCGCATGTTGCTTGGTTTTTTATTTTATTTGTTATTTTTTTCATTTATTATCTGTTTGTTCCTTGTTTCTATTTGACCCGATTCAATTTTGGAATTTCTTGTTGTGTATGTATCTTGCTGACTAAAGCATACTCTGCTTATATTATGGTTTTCTTTTATTTGTTTAGTTTTCTTTGACAGTCATTCAATTTGCAATGGAGTACGTCCAAAAAACTGAATCCAGGCTAATTGGCAAACCCTCCAACCACAGCAACGGTTAAATACCTCATGTAACGTACCTCACAGTTACCCCTTCAGTATTTGATTTAAGTTAGATTATATATATATTTACACTCAATAAAAATATTTTTTTAAAATTTAAAGTTAGGGAGTTTACATTAGCGTCTTATTTAACTTTAGGTAGATAAATTATACGTAGAGCTAGCAATATAAATGACAAACATGCATTGGTTAGGAGGTATCTTGGAATCGATGTAAATACGCCAATGTAATGGCCTATTTCTTTAATACAGATGAAAATGAAACTGTGTGAAGTGGTCATCAGTCCATATTTTATGCTTTTTTTATGTTGTTAAACTGCAACTTAGTTTCGTAATTCACTTAAAATATTATACAATGATTGCTTTAAGGTATACGCATTTTCAGGTAGACAATTGTGTAAAAATTTAATTCATAAATTTTTCGGTCAACAATCAACAAAAGTTAACTTTATTACCGCGTGATGACTGGCAGATAAACATTGTCCTGTGAATCATTGCAAATCACCAAAAGCAGTAAAGTTCTTCTGTAATTTCCATGTCCATTAGTTTATCATAACACGAACCTTCTTTTCTTGCAGAACATGGGGAAACCAATTCCGTAGACATCGGTTTAAATATATTCTGCCCTTATTTTCTACAATTCTTTCGTCAAATAGGTACATTTCAAAGTGTTTTGTATTGAGAGTTTGTCCAAATACTACAATTTACAGGGATTTTAACCTGTCATTAATAACTCGTGTTTTAATACTGAGTAATTTCATCGTTTGATCCGCAGCCTGTAAGATCAGAAAATTTCGCTTACATGTCATTGTACAGACGGAAATAAAATAATTTATTTTTTTCAACCCCAGTTCTTAGTTTGGCGAGTTTTGAGAATGTATTTGTATTTTACATATTTATCGTATCACAAATTGCGCGACAAAGAAACGAAATGTAAGAATGAACTAAGAACTAGAGGGGTATTGAAATTGGAACTGATCAGACACTAAGAGAAAATTATATTATATTTGAGGCCTGGTTCCACGCAATGATGCCGTGGAGATAAGTTTAAAATTATTTCAATAAGCATATCGTATTGTATTTATTTGGTAATCTTTGTTTCTAACCAAATCAGAACTTTCATGAAAATGTCACGTTATATGTGAACCAGATAGTCACAAAAGACGATTTCGTATCTTCTCTACTTAGAAAATTTTCACGACGGTTAGGAAGCTTCAGTTTAAATTGTTTGAAACACTTTTTTTTTTTTTTTCTAATTTTTGATAATGCGGTCCATTAGCCAAAAAATTATTTTCGAGGTGTTAAAAAGGCAAAATAAATGATCAACATATATTGATGCAATGAAAAGCAGCACAAATGGGAAAATCATGAGGGGAGAGTAGGTATGCCAGTGGAGGGTAAGGGGCAAGGAACTGAAGGATTCACTGAAGAAGTTCGTATCAGAAGACTACGATTGTTCACCAAAAACTGTTACTGTAATAGAACATTCACATCTTGGGAGTGAATTTTTGTAAAACTAAAGTAACAGAAAAACAAGTAGTGGCTACTATTAGTCTCTAGGTGTACACTGGCGTGAATGACACTAGGCTTCTTAAAATACACGTATTATAACAATATGAGAAACAAGAAAATTTACGTCTTGGCGAAGTACTGGAAATTGTTGAGGCCACCCACGTTCATATGCGTACAGAATTAGTTCCAGAACGGGAAGGGACTGTGACTGGTTGAGGAACTTAACAAATTATTCTGTGTATTTAACGATCGAAAAGTTAGTGTTGTTATACAATATCTCACGTTATTTGTGGTTACAGAAAATAATGTCCACTTCTAGTTAATAACTTCATTTTTTCCTGTCGATATTTTTAATTACTTCCTAGAGGTCTCATTGCCTAATTAATACGGAACTCAAAATGGATATGAAATTAACTAGTACACTTAGCAAGAAAACACTATAAACTGGAAAGGAAGTACTGTGATGCTGCGACTCGTTATCATAGCATGGATTTATGCGTTATGTGTAATTGTTTAGTTTCTTAATGTAAACAACAGTGTCTTCAGTTTTTTTTTTTTCACTTTTAAGATGTTAACCTCTTTTGCTGTAATATTTTCTATATCTCGTTCAGACAACTCAGGCAACACACTAGGTATGTAGTTAACCCAACATACTTTGCGCGTTCCTTAAATATTCACTGTTATGAAAGTGAAGATCATATATTTTACATAATGGATTAAATAAAAAATTATTATGGTTTTGCAGTTATTTACTAGACACTAGTGCGTTTTAAAATGAGGTATTTTTTCTATACGGATGTGGTTAAGACATTATGAACAAATACTTTGAGACAAATCCTTGATGCACAATAAAATTTTTCAACTATTTTCTGTTGTAGAGCCTTTCAATTAACTATGAAGCACTGAATACAGTCATTAAATAAATATTTCGAAACCAATTACTCAAAAGCGAATGTATTTTTGTTGCTACAAGTCGTTCTCAAAACATGTGGAGTGTAGATTTCTTAAACATTATCTAAAATAATTTTCCTCTGATCCTTTGAAACACATGTTAAACTGAAAGTTTCTGGATAATATAAACAAATAAAAACTAAACCAGTGTATTAGATGCAATTCGATTTTTCGTAAATTAGATATAAATTGATATACAGTAGGCTACATTAAAAAAATTTACATGCTACTTTATATTTGAAACGTCGGGCATCTCAGTGTAAAGTTAGATTGAGTAAACAATGTATACTCTAAAATAGATTAAATCACGGAAATAGAACAAATGTGGAAGTACAAAAATATTGCCAAATGTGTTTAAAAAAAAACATTTCTATGAGAAACTATATAGAATGTTTGGTGTTAAATAAATGTTATTTTGTTCACAGTAACAAATATCTATATTATTTTCATTTTAGTCAAATGCGGTTACTTTATGTGAGTTTTCTGTCGTATTAATTTAAAAAAACTTAAATTCATTTGGAACAGTGCCAAGCAAAATTCGTTTAGTATTGTGCAATACATGAGTATGTTTACCTACTAACAAGTGATCCATTAACGATGTTATTTTAAAATTAATATCTGAGAAAAGTCGTTAGGGACATAAATGTTACTAAACTGTATTCAGGAAATTGAAGTTTCAGTTCAGAAAAATTCAAGTAAATATTTGTAAATAAATGATATGGGAACAACGAATGCTGCATTATTACTGAGATTTTCTCCACTATTAGAAAACAAATCCAAACATAAATTTTCAAAAGAAACACCTATGTAAATTTGCATGTTTATTGAGATGTAAAAGAGAATATTTTTCATTAAAAATTTTTGCATCGTTAAATACTTTAAAGATTTTGCTTGTAACTACTACTACTACAATATCCACTGGATATCACTGCATTTCCTTGCGTCTATTTTCGTTGATTAATAGAATATACATTGCTCTGTTAAGTAGAAACGTTAAATTATAAATAAATATTTAGAAAATTAAGTGAATTGTGCTTACAGATGGTCAGATAATGCTTAATACTATATTGTTATCAAAAAAGTAGAGAGCAAAAGTTACTTCTCTTTAAAATTAGTAATTTGCCTTAAACTAACGTTTCCCTAGTTTACAGCAAATAGTTTCATCAAACGAAATTAATTTTGTTTGAAGAAAGTAAGGGAGATAATATGTCATTCTACGTGCGGCATTTTTTCATAAGTTTATAGTGACAACTGAAGTTACTGGAAGACTTCAGTTAAGTCACCACAGCTTCAGTGTCAGTTTTCCTTAGTGTCAAGTAACTAATATAAAATCACAGCTGAAACTACTTTACCTATTTCCTCAACGCCCCAAAATAGGCCCGAAGCATACGTGTTGAATGTGGTTACATTAAAGTCGAAGGAGAGATTTTTAAGATCCAGGAACGTGTTGTCCCCATTCTTCACAAGGTCCGCAGTCAGCTTCATCGTGTTGGTGACGTCACCTGGAAACAGTTAAGTCCTCATGGTGGCGATAGCACCAACACATATTTCCTGAAGCAGGGAATGTCAATGTCTTATAAATTCGAGCCGTTAAGATTACTCTGCCTTGCTATTACAATCAACTATATTTCTACACACTGCCAGTAGAACTCTGCAAATAACATGTATCCTAGGTTGTCGGTTGGTTGTCGCTGCTATTAACAACAATTTTACACTCTAGGCGGGTTTTCAATTTAAAAAAAACGCAATTTACAATATTGTTTCTTGTTGGCACACGTGATATAGTGTATACCAGGATTTTACCTGTGCTTGGATTTAAACCCGCGATGTTATATAAATATAATGTATAACAATTAATTATTACAATACAGACGCGTTTCTTTCACGCCACATATTAATTTTCTGTATCGGTAAAAAGTATTTTAAATCACAGGAATGCCAGAGAGGGGGAAACGGAAGTTCCCAGAGAAAATCCGCAGTTCTTATTACTGTCAACCATAAAGCAATAATGACGTCAGTTTTTCGCAGGATTCTTAATATTTTCGTTAGTGAAGTAACAAACGTGGCGTTCAGAGCGTAATTGGTTCGGGGAAAGTAATGTCTCATAATTTGCAGGCAAGCTTCTCGACATTTGTAGCAGTCCAACGTTCTACAATTTTTTTAACGTTCTCAAAAAAACCAGAACATAATTTGTTCAAATTCTGTAGAACATTCATGTGGACAGTTCGAAACCTTTTAATTGAAAGATTGTATGGAGGTATCTTATACACCTTGGTAAGTATAAAATGTACACTTCTGAAGGAACACAGAGAAATTTTTGTGATTTAAATCCAAAAATAACAATTAAAATAAAAAATACTAAAATGTTATGATATGCCTATTCGTATGGTTCGTGAAGTACGTGTTATGCAACATCTTCAACTTTATAAATATTAAGGCAGAAAATAACATACTTATGTTTGTCTGAATTCAGCACAATGTTTCATTATTCGAAGTTGAGTTACAGTAGGGTAATTATCATCTGTGTTACTTCTTTGAGCCCTTAAGGCCATGATCTTTCCTTTATTTCAAACAATTGCAAATAACTAAAATATTTTTTCACCAAATGCTTCGAAAAAATTTGAGACCGCGTGCAGTCATACGATACACACAATAATGTACAGTTTGCAGAAGAAAATTATTTAGCTTCAAACTTGCTTATTTTGATAACAAATATATATTTCAGGGGCAAAAAATTGGTTGTCTGTAAAGTCGGTTTACTGACGACAGTTGAACGTGACAACGTCTTAAAAAAATACTGATGGAATGGTATCATTTTTCAAAAGAAAATTTTAATTTCATTTGTTTAATAGATTTGGATGTATATAGAGAAGGAAGTAATTGAAAATCACAATTAAATTGATCAAGTTATATTTATTTGTACGCATAAATACAATTATGTCAATTTTTTTTACAATTTAATAGTTTTTACTCCACGCAGACGCATCGCTCACTCAAGTAGGAGAGAGACGGATGTCGAACGCTGCCGAACGCAAAGGCCGATTGTACTTCTTTGTCGCTCATTCCGCGCTCTCGCTTGCACTTCAAGCCTTACATGGAACGCCTCAGAGCGAGGTAACGCCGCATGAGTCGTGTTTTTTCGTGCGTGCAGCCGGCTCTATCGAATTATAAGACGTTGTCACGTCAAAATCTAAAAATCCGTTTGGTGTATTGTAACAGAAATATTCAATTAGAAACGATGATATGTAAGTGTTAAAACTATAAGACGAATATTTTATAAATGTAATAATTCACGTCAAAAAACATTTTCGAAACCACTGAAAAACTAAAGAGTGAGGCCTTAACCATAAAACGGGACTCCGTTAGGGGTATTTCGATATATGTAACTGTCCAATAAACTTATTAGCAAGCTAACCCAGAAGTCACTACACTACACAATACAGCCGTAATATTAAACTGACGTGGCATTTTAATGCTTGTATATCATCATGTGGTACTGTAATCGCAAGGAATAAATGAATTAAACTATAAGTAATTGTTATATTCTTAGTGTTTCTCCAGGAAAGCACTGGACATGTGCAGTGGTCGTAGTGCATCGACTTTACATTGGAGGGAAGATGTTCGGAATGCCTTCACCAATAAAAACCAACCATGTTAGCCCTACAACTCTCATTTTGCCTTCCCACATATAACGCCTTATAAAATTACTGAACAATTTATACCGATTTATTTCCCTTTGTAAAAATAATGAGTGAATGAGAGAGATATTTTGGTCAGCGCTCAACATCGAGATCTTTAGCGCTGGTGACGGGTGACATGAGGTGAGTATGGAGCAGCTCCGGAATGAAATGGCTGGGGAAACGGGAGATCCCCGAGAAAACCCGCCGACCAACGGCAAAAGTATGAGTAAAGTAGATGTGTGTGTAGTATAGTAACGTGAAGTAGTTTGAAGACTCTGCGTGTCTCTGATATCCTAGTGTTTGAATGACACTTTACAAATATGCCAGTAGAATGGGATTATTTTGCTTTTCTCTCTTTTGTCATGGTAACGACATCAATATGAGATGAGATATGTACACAACCTACAAAAAATTAAGTAACTTAATTCCTTCTAGAAGATTAAGTATAGATGTAAACAAGAAGACTTGGTACCGAGCGGTTCCCAGCCTGGGTGAAGGACAATATTAAGTTCACCGCCTACTCGCGCGTTCAACTCACCAAGGCTAATGTTGAACTTGCCGCTCCAGTCAACTGGCAGCAGTAGAAACTCGCCGTTACACGTGTAGGAACCCTCGTACAGCAGCTTTGGAATGGAGACGCGCGCCTCTACGATGAAGTTGGAGCCAGTCACATGAGCCCTGCGTCAATTAGTGCATAGTCTTGATTTTGAAAATTACATAAAAAAATAAAGAGTACTGATACAAAAGTAATGATTTTTCTTTCGCAAGGTACCCTAAATTTTACTGTACCTCAGGTATTTATAAAATTAAACAAAGCTAAAGAAAGAATTTTTCAAAAATTCTACAAAGAGTTCTTCGAATTTAGTTACTCTAGGCGATCGTAGCGCATTTGGTCATACTTTTGCGGTAAAACTTAAAAAAAAAATCCAATTTGTCGTACTGTAATTTTTAAAGCGTAAAACTTCGTTTTTTTTTTTGTGTGTGACTGTACTCAATTAGAATTTTTTTCCCATGCAGATTTCCATTCATGTTACTTTCCCAGACATTTAAAAGTTTGAAACTTTTCTGTGTTTTGATCACATGTACAAATAAGCCTACGGATTTGGTATTCTTTTCTCTCCTTAGTTTACTTAAAATTGATTTTTTTTAAAAATACCTTTCCTCTTGTGTGACTCGAGAGCAACAATATACCATCTTTTGAGTGTTTTTTTTTTTTTTTTAATGTATGAAATTTAATTTTTGCTGAGATGTCAGGAAACAAATTAAGAAAACGTATTTTATATTTTACTATTCAGTTTTAAACTTGCTAGTTGATAAAATGTTTGATACAGAATTACACGTCTGTGATACAACTTTTTTCGTTATTTATTACTATTATAATTTTACAATCTATGCTAAAAAGTTTCTCGTACGTGGTTTTCATTTCCGGCTTCAAAACACACGCAGAACGCATAAAACCAATTTACAATTGATTAAATCCTTACCGATGAGTAGTTTGGAGCGTATAATTTCATAATAGGAGTAAATTGTTCATTTCAATTAACTGTGAATTGACTATCTGCAGATGATCAATTTCAACTGACTCGTTGCTGTTTCGAGTAATCAGAAGGAGTTTTCAAGTAGAAATATTTTGCAAGAACCTCCTGTCAACTAGTCTTAGACCGCTTGTAGTTAGCGGGGGAAGTTCATTTATATCAATAAAGAATAACTCGAAGAAAGCATTCCGTGTGTTTTTAAGTGTATTCGATATATATATTACTTTCAGTGACTGAGTAAGTTACAATACTTGCTTACCTCACACCGAGTACTTTGGTCTTGGCCAGACCGTAAAGAATGGCGCCAGTGTGGTTCAGAGTGAACTGAACAGCTGGTCCGACCTCGTAATTGAAGGAGAGATCCTCGAATTGAAGAGGGTCGAAAGGCTTTACCCCGAACTCTGGAAACCCTTGCAAACATAGATAAACATTAGTCATAACCATCATTATCTCACCACTTTGCATGAGACTGGAAGTGTACTCGAAGTGTTTTAAACAGAATTTGTGAAACAATTGTCATCTAAGTCTGATTACCGTTATATTATTATTTTCTCCATATTACGATTGCTGTTTAAACTGTTTTGCAAAAAAAAAACACACGCGTATTCGGCGGTTTGTTATTTTGATCCTGACAGATTAAGTTTTTGAGGGAGATTACCTCCTACATTCCAATATACTGCTGGTGCAGTGACGTATACAGTACTTATGTACATTTGCAGTCCATTAAATTAAGTTTTGTTGGATTAGCTGCAGTGCATTAAAGCAAGAACTATATATATATATATATATATATATATATATATATATATATATATATATATATATATATATATATATATATATATAGTGTTAATCGTTTTTATACACTGTAGGATAGTAGTGCAGGGGACACGCATGCCAATGAATGGCTCGTTAGTTGTGTTTACGACTTTCATCATAAGAAAGTGTCAGTTGATTTTCCTCCGTAATGTATTTATTTTGCACTGCGAATTACTAACTAAGTCTGTGAAGCAAATATCGAGGAAACCGTCGAAAGTTTGACTTTTCAAATTTGCCTACGGCTATTTAAATTTGACCAAATATGTATTCATTACACTGGTTTGAATACCGAAACACTACCACAAGCCAGTGTCTCAAAAATATGAAGGGCACGTGCAGAGACAATGTAAACCACGATGTATCACAACAGAGTTAAGCATATTTAAAGAAAAGATACAATTTGACAATGAAATTAAAATTAAATCATAATTGTTTATAAATTATGTAGGTTACTGTAGTATAAAAGCAATGAAAAATAAGCAAATACACAATAATAAATATAGATGACTATTTGATTGGCATAATAAGCTACGTAATCATGGCCTGCAATATTATCATTAGTGCAATGTGGTCATATTGCTTAATCTCTTATATCAAAACGTACAGCATGATATTACCATTGTGTTCCTGCATAAAACTCAAATATTTAAAAAATATGGGTTTCCGTTGTCTTTCCTCATACCCTTAATAAATGTATGTAAGAAAATAATGCAATAGTTGTAGAAATTACTTCTTTACACTTTTAAAATCAAATAATAAAATGTGCTTTTGCAATAATACTTGAAAAAAGTAAACATGCTAGTAGAAATAGCCACAATTAAAGAAATCTTACCAAGAGTGTAACAACTTACATTAGACTTTTTTCTTCCTTGCACGTGATACACGGCAGTTTTCTCATTGCTTTTAACTTACGAATATTACATAAATAATGTATTTTATTAACTATGTGTGAAAGTTTCTTTTAAGAAGTCGTACTTTATTGTTAGCTCACAACAGTGAACACATGCGATGAGGAATTAATTTAAGAACAAAGCACGTCAGTTTAATCTGGGTTGATTTTGAAAAATTCGTTTAAAGCAGAAGTGCAAACAGAAAATATCCAAATAGTTTATGAATTATCGTATTGCCAGCATATCAAGGGCATTTGGAACAAGTGTAAGGTGTTGATATATGTACTAAGCTAAAGTATTACTTGAAGAGTTATTAAACAATAATTATATAGCACTACATGCAAGCGAATTAAATGAACAGTTCATGAGGTAAGACGTACGAGTTTTTTTTTCAATCCATATAATGTTGCCTCATCATACTGAAGACTGACGAAGAAGCAAAACTTTTTCCTTCATACTGATATCGACGAATAAACACTTGTGGATTTTTGTTCGAATCATTGCAAATATTGTTTGGCTTTGATGCAGAAGTCAACAATTATGAACATATTATATTTAGAAAATAGGAAATTAATGCGGCCAAAATTTATGAACATGCGTTTCTACTATAACTTCCGTAAGAGTATAATGTTAAACGAAGTTAAACCATAACGGTATATTTAAACGAAGTATGAGAAACGCACCCACATGTTTTATGAAAGTATGACCCAAACATACGCAGAAAAATACAGATATATGCAGAAAAGAAGTTTCGTAAGTTTGTCATTCCTTTCGAAAGCATGTTAGTGAACAGCGTTGCATTCAAGCAGAGCTATAGTTGCGATTGTGTTACTAATATATATTTTTAGAGCAACATACATGAGAAGTGAATAAGTTAGCAGAGTTGATGTAAGATATAAGGGATTTAAAAGAAGCTAAATATAAGTTCATAAAACATTTATACAAAACAGTTAAGGAACTTCACCTCGAAAACTTCTGAGGGCCGAGTTAAACGACTTTCAAAGTTTAGTTCATTAATTATAGTGTTTCAGCAAGTGATTTTTGTGTGCGTGGTTAGTACAAATTTCAGGAGCATTTGCTTATTTGAATACGAAGAAAATTGGAAAATTTGAATAGTCTAACAACTAGTTAGTATCGATATACCGAAAAAAATACTTTTAAAACTTACCTTTGCTAAATCTTTCAAAAACGTCGTCCTGCAAATAATCCTTCAAGCATTCAGTATCGTACACATTGCATTGGAATTTTCCAAGACCTGCAAAAAAACTGCGAGATATTATACAAGATAAAAGTCCCAGCATATTATGTGTTTGTTAGTTATTATATTGACTTGATATATAGTAAACATACCCTACTACATGATACTAAAACTTAGAACTTCAGTAACATAAATATGGTAAACGTTTTAATTGTGATCTTATGCTTGACATATTGGTCTCTTATCGCTGAAACTACGCACGCCTACTCTCTGTTGGTAACATAGCGAACTCTGTGTACAGATCCTTCCCAATGTTGTGAAGCCTACAAAGTGGTTTATTACGATATTAAGGTATATCACGGTATATGGTCAGTTTACCCTACTTCATACACATACATGCAATTAAGTTAGTTCACTCCACCCCTGTCCCAGATCAGAGTCACCTAACTGCTACGGAGGGAGTATTGAGTCAGCGGTGACCGAACAAACAAAAGACTGCCACAAAGACCATATATCAGTTGCGGTCCCCGAGGAGTCGTTTCTGAGCACACGGCACTGTCAGGGCCGTCGATAAAAGAAAAAAAAAGGGGTTAGGGGTGAGTAAAGGGTGCATTTTTCCCGGGTCACGACGCTTAAGGGCGGCCCCGGACGGCGCTGGACATCTGCAGTCCAGGTAAATAAATATCATTTGGTTATTTTCAAAATATTATCTAAAAACTCGTAAATATCGCAGTACGAAAGTGATAAAAAAATAACTCATTCAAATGGCCGGGACCTTAACGGCCCACCCTCTGATAGGGCCTGCTCACTATATGTCATTGTCTGACTCACTGCATTTGGTACACACAGTAGTGCAAACCACATTACATAACACTCTACACTACACTCCTACAGTCGGTTACTGGCACGGCATACGAATAAAAATATATACCGCACTCCGCGGCAGTGGGGTTGGTAGCATTGCAATTTGAAATGTTTGCTTGCGACTTCGTGTGGTAGGCCTTGTTGTTCTTCGGTAACATACATGAATCGAATAGAGCAAACGTATACAGTAGTGAGTCAGATTTCAACTTTCATGGTCGTCACATGCCGACTTGAGCGACACGCTATTTAAGCTACCAAAATACAACGTCACTGACTTTAGCTATTTATATGAATTACATTTTTATCTTCCGAACTGTTTAGCTTGGGTAAGATGACTAAAGAAAATAATTTTAATTTAAAATAGTGTTTGCTTCCGTTTTAGGAATTTTAAAGCAATATTGATATCGTGAAACTGCAGGAATCACTTGCCAGATATAAAAACATTGTAAAACTGAAAAGCAATTTTTAAATTTTTAAGATTTTTATAGAAAGAGGCAGGCAGTCAATTTTAAAGGCTTTAACGCCATGCTCGCCAATTTCTTACTGTTGGTGTTAATAACCAGAATACTTCTTAATGAAATGCTATGGAGAAATTCAAGACTGTTTAAGTCATACGCTGCACAAATGTGCATATGCGTCTTGTAACATAACATGAAACATAACACCTTGCTTGATTTCGGCTTACTTTCGTTATTTGCGATGCTTAGGGTGCAACAATCTAAAAAAAAAAAAAAAAAGAAAGAAAAAACGGTGTGGTGTAGCTGCCAACTTTTAAGTTACTGAGAATAATTGATATACAGACAGTAACACATTTGAATCAGTCATTTGAGAAACACCACAAGTCACTTTCAAGAAAGAAATGTCAAATAATGTTATACCGAAAATGCATATTTTCATAAACTTTAAAAAAGGTTATGTTATTAAAAAAAATTATGCGTGTGTGACGTCTGTGTTCCACTTTTGAGTTTCGCGCATAGAAGAGTAAATGGACCATGATGTGAAAGGTGTGACATGTGTTGTTTCTCAAATGACTGATTATTTGTGGTAAATTATCTATTCTTAGTAATTAATACAACGTTACTTTAAAAAAAATTACGATTGCTTAGTATAAAATATAAATTGTTTTGTTTGGTTTTGTCTTAGATATGATAAATGTTATGGTAAAGCATTAATGTTTTATCGGAAACAGATTAAATTAAGAGTATGAAGACAAGCGTGAAGGGGGCTTCGAATTACTTGCTTGTGAAGGGCCCCGAAATTTCTTTCGTCACTGTAGTCATACTTGACCTGACCAGTACTAGCGTCCCGTACCTACCTCACGTACAGAACCGCCTGCTTAGAGTACAATGACCACTCGAGAGTAAGGACTAACATTCACAAAGACGCGAGTGTTTATGAGAGTTGTTCGCAGACTGACGTCCACACTTCTGTTGCTTGCTATTAACGTCTTTTCACATACATTTGGTACGTTTTTAAAGTTTTCATTGGCTACGTTCTAATAATCGGAGGAACTGTATGCAATTTTATAATTTTAAATTATTTTTGTCTTATCAAAACCGTCATCAAAACAGTTTACTGGCATTCACCGTAGTAAACAAATTTCCTCGATTATTATAAACTTATGGGGTACAAAATCATACACACACAAACAATACACATATGCATTTATTATATGTAATATATGCATTAGTAGTAGTAATATATATATATATATGCAAAGTAATAGGGCAAACATTAGTGCGTATATTTGAATTCCGCGCGCCCTAAGGCGTCACTTTATTGGCCGAAACGATGAGCGTGCGTCTGGAATGGGAACAAGAGTATTGCGGGCTGCATGCACCTAGGCGCATGTGAATGTCAGTCATTTTTAAACTCTTGATTCGAGCATTCGCCTAGATGCCTGCAGCCCGCAATACCCTTGCTCCCACTCGGCTGCGCTCGCTCATCCTCGTGACCACTAGACTGGCGCCTCGGAGCGCGCGGAATTCAAATCTGCGCAGTAATGTTCATCCTTGCAAAATTTTAGGTTGCATTTCCGGACAATTTCTCACTCACAAATAATGTTTATTTTTGCATTCTCTACCATCCGTGTGATTTAACACCACGAAATCCGAACCACGTCCTAACATACCGTGTCGTAAATTATTAATTTAATCAAAGTTTATTATATTTCAATCATTCTGAACCATAGGAAAGACGAATAAAATAAATAAATGTTAACTGATTAAATTATAAGTCTTGTACGTTTCAGTGGATAATTTTTTAGGAGGAAACATCCATTAGATTTTTTTTTTGGAAAAGGTATTTAAGAAATTTGAAATTTTGAAACTGTTTTACAGCGAAGAATCTTTTTTATATATAATAACATTGTACTGAAATAGTATTTTTTCGTTGCATGAAAAATTTGCCTTATCCTCAAAATTAAAATTAAATTAAAAAAAAGCAACAATTAAAACGTTTTCGCGGAATATTTGATAGCTTTCAGGAAGTTTTACATGCAACGTTTTCGATTATTGTCTGAATGAGTCAATATTTTTAATTCACATCTGTTATAAAGAACTGTTATTTTTTAATTTTAACATTCTTTATGAAATAAGTAATATATTAAATGCGTAATGTCATCAGTAGTAATGTCAAATCCGTTTAATTATTACTAAGCCAACTTATAAAATAACAACAATTTTGCTACTGACCAGTTTAGACTGTAAAAAGAACAAGTTTTATGTAGTTAAATTTTATCAACAACAGTAATTACTCAGGATAATCACAAAAACTAATACCGCGGCTACACTGGCATTTCCTCAGGGAAAATTTGTTTTAAACCCCTCAAATTCAGTCATTGTTTGGTAATTTTTTACATCTGTTAGTACACATCCCTTCTAATACATCTAACAGAAGTAAAACACAAGTAGTCTAGAATGAATAATAATGGACCTTTGGGTCACTACTTGAAAGGAATATTTTTATACACGAATTATGTTTCGTTTAGAGGCATCTGCGGTTTGACGATGATAAGAATAGAATATAAAATTAATGACGAAAGTCAGCTGTAAAAAAAATTCTGACCAGTTCGCTGTCATCGTCGTAGTTATAAAGGTGTGTAGTTCGAACATGCAGCTTTGATTATTTAATTTGTTTGGTATTGTTTCAAATGAAACTTACACTTTGCATTACAGTACATTGAATTTACGCTGCGAAATTGTGAAATAATTTTCTTATGCCAAAACATTTTGCGATTGTAAGCCATTTGATTATTATAATCCGTTTTTAGTTAATTACACTTAGATTAACATTCACAAGTTAGACAAAATAAAGTAAGTTAATCCACATTCAGAAGTAGTGATGTCTGAACTAATGAATGCTAATTCATTTTTCAATTTTAGATTTTTGCTTAAGTCAGGGCTCGAACCGTTACAAGAAGAGCGAGACACAACCCCTCAGAACTTCTCAGCCGAAATAAGACCAGGTCACAGCAATCAGGAGATAAATGCAATGTTGTCAGATAATATAAATTGTGAGAATGAAGTCGTTGTTGAATGGACGGAAAAATATTTTAGATTTCACTATATTGTTCTGGCACAACACAAAACACTTATTTGATCTGCTTTTCTGGTCTAGATTCAATTATATTTGTGTGACAGAATAAAATGCCTACTAGCATAATTTTTATAAGTCAGCCAAGAATGATGTGAAGAGTAGGCTACTTCTTGATAGGTAATTAGGGGTGAAATCTACAAGCGCAGTAAAGTCAGTGGGAAATAATCTTCAAAAGCGGTCATTTGGAAATGTTCATTGATACTCGCCCGGAGATGAAGATTTTATCAAAATTAATGTATCTAGGCAATCAATTTACATTAGCAACACATGAATTTCTTTCAAGTAGACTTAGTTGACAGACGTTAACGAAAAATCCCACAATGTTCTTGCATTTGGTCTAAAGAGAAAACTGACAAGTTTTAGGTTTATTTTCCAATAGAATACGCAGAATGTTGATAAAAAAAACGCGTATTCTATTTTTAAAATGAGCTCCCTAGTGGTTATGCACTTTACAAATCCCTGCTATGGTTTCAATCTCAGCTCATTACTAACCCGCCACACACACACTGAGAAAAAAAATTACTTTACCATCTGCTTAGTGACCAGTATCCATGTGCTAGTCGGTTCAACTTCAGAACTTGTTACTAATACTGATGTCTTAACACTACAGCGCTAATTCTAAGCCAAACGTCCATAACATTTTATAGAACATTGATTTTTATTTTTTATTTTTATTTTCAATTGAAGTACAAACGCAGAGTAACTATTTTTATTAGCTACCAAGCAATGCTGTTATCATTCCAGTCAGTGATATAAACATTTCTTGACGTTGCATTTTTATAATCTACATCATTATTATCACATTTCAAAACTTCCGTTATTGCAAACAATTCATTAAGTTCAGTCAAAAGCAAATAGGAAAACAAGTCTTTGGATGTTATAACGTACATTTGTAATATTTTTGCAGCCATTAGTGTGATTTTCTTTCATATGAAAATTAGGTATGATATAAAATTTTAGCATTGAAACAAGTAACAAGCTTGCAATATTTAAGTTACAATACGTCGCTGGTTTATAACTTCAAGCATTTTATAATATTTATAATTTCAAGAAAAAGATAAATATTATTTGCAGTCAACATGACATGTACAACGTGACGAAACTAATTTTTTTCAGTTAATCATGGAATTGTAATTTGTGCTACTAACGTAACAGTTTAGTTGTTACCAAGCGAAGAAAGTAACACTTGTTTTGTGCATGAGAATATGCAGCTTGATATTAAAAATCAGAGATAAACTCTGGGCGTTTATTCCTCAGGAACAATTCCAGGAAAGAGTAGCCTACATACGACCTATAAACCACGACCTCTCCTAGAAAGATTTGTACGTCTTTGAAAGTAGTGGTAAAGACCTTTTTAATCCCAAAATACGTATATTTGAGTAGTAAGCAAAGAGAAAGAGTTGGGTATAATATGTTAACAAATAATTATGTGTAGTCCTTGATAATTTGGTTTACCAACTTCAACCGAGTTAAAGATAACTCTAAAACAGGTTCGGATATAATTAACTTCTTATAAACGAGTTTGACAAGGGAGAATTTACGCCACTAGGAGCGTTGTTGATATCGGTATGGGGTCTATTTCATGTTGGCTCGTATGGAGAAAACTTCGGGAGCAAAACCGAACATTGCCGAAGTAACGAAGTTTCCCCATAAGTGGCAACATAAAGTTACCCATGCCAGCACAACTTGCGGAGTAAATTGTTCCTTACCAAATTAATGACATTGAGCTTAGTAGATAACTTTAACCGAGTCCATTAGAAAATAAGGGTTGGCATCGCATCCGTCCATTCATTTATCTGCTGACTTACAATGTGTTGGTAGTATAAGGAAAAAGTTAACTTGTATACTATTCTGCAACCCACGGTTTTTAGAAACAGACGCTTATTTTTATAAACAATAAATCTGTCAGGCCTGCGACATATGCAATGCACAAAGCACACGTGTTTAAATGGTAGTATAGGACGCAGGGGGGGGGCTATTAGAAATATTTGTATTACTTTTCATTGCATTACACTTATGACTGAATGTGTTATTTTAAGATTACTGCTTGTGGTCTTGTCAGCACTGGTACCTTATCGAGTAATCTACATTAGGCGACTTCTAGCTTAAATGGTCTAGTAGAAAATCAATATTTTATATACGATAAATATTAGTAAAAATCAACACACGTTTGAGTCAGTCAAAGGAATTAAATGAAACACAAGAAAAAGATACATGCAAAGTAAAATATAGAGATTGTGGCAAGAATGCTGTCCAGAAGAATCATAGATATCGAAATTTGATAATGAATAAAAGAGCTGACACTATTTGATGGCACTAAGGCTTAAGGCCATGATCCACCATTTATACTGCTTTCACGATAATTATTTGTATTCCTAAACATGAGCAGATATAAAAAAACTGTTGCATAGTATTTTTTAAATTGATTTTGCTATCTAATCTAATGTTTTCAAGTCAAAAAATTATATAGATTTGGATAATTTGATCATTAACGGGAATTTCATAATTGCATAACTAGTTGAAGCCAATGTGTCTTTTGTCTTGAAAAAATTAATTAATAAAGTGTAAAATGTTTACTAACAAAATTGTGCAACCGTTTTTTGGATATCTGCTCTCTAGAAATATTATGATCGTAAAAACAATAGAAATGATGGACAATGTCCTTAACGAAAAAAATTTTAAGTAGCTAAGGCCTTGTCATTGGGCCAAATTAACTAGCACGTATTCAGTTAGCATATATTTATCATTTGTGTACTTAATGAGTAAATATAGTTCATGCGATTTTCAAGTGTTTGTTACAATGGGAGTTTACAATAAGAATTTACTGTTTGTGAACATACATCATTAATCATGTTTTGTTGACCAAACTTGTGTTGAATGACAAATTATAAAAACACACAAAAATAAAACAAACAAACGAACAGAAAAACAGAGATAAAATATAAAAAAAAACACATAAGAAAGCAATCCTCTCAGGGCGTTCTTCTGTTTTTTGTGTGCTTTTGTACTTTGTCAGTCAGCACAAGTTTGGTCAACAAATCATTAACAATGGCGTATGTCCACGAACCAATGCATTCTAATCACGGCCGTAAAAGAACAGGTCTGGACACTCACCAGGAAACTTGACCCCTTTGTTGTTTGGCTGCAGTTCACCAAGTTCACGATAATACTGTACGTCTTTGGGGCTGCAATGAGGGTGGTTGAGCTCAAACTCCGCCCACTTCCCTCCCACTGAGATAAACAATCTATTAAAACGTATTTTTAATCAATTGATGAAATACTTTTTTTGCTCACAATCCTAAAGCATGGCTCCGGCAATCATTATTTACTTTATAATGTTAACAACGGAAAAAGTGGGCGGAGTTTGAGCCCGACGCCCTGACTGCAGCGCTAAAGATGCACAACACTCTCGGTAACTTGGTGAACTGCAACCAAACAACAAGAGGGTCAGGCAAAATATATTGGTAGATAGGCGAGTCTCCAGACCTGTTCTTCTACGACTGTGATTCTAATACATTGAACTTGCCCATAAAAATAAAAACACGAGTCATTGTTTACATTTACAAACATTAACTGACTAAAATAGAAATTAACCGGAGCTTTTACAAATGTTCTTATTTCCCGAACCGCACGTAGGCATCCTTGATCGTGGACAAAACATTATTTTGCATAATACTTCGTCGATATGCTTGGTTGCGAAGAGATTTGCCTCGATAAGTCGTCATTTGCATGTGTCTAAGAAATTCCTAACGGCACGTCATATTCTGCAACTTAATTTTAGTTCGGAAACGGTTCATAACTCTGAGCAAGTAACGTAAACAGCTTGACTTCTACAACCATCTTAGGAAGGCAAAAGAAAATTGTTTGCTTATCTCATTACGTAGTATACTTTTTTACGCGTTTTTTAATCAGACATTCGTTGGTGACTCAGAACGGGAAAATATTTCACACCAGAATATTTTGTGGTCCAACAAACATTTTGTTAATGAGAGCTTTAATTGTTCAGTTAACACCAACACGTTTCACAGTTATGTTATTTTAACTCATTAATTAGACGACCTACTTAATTTTTGTATGTAAACAGACTTATATGTTTTGTTATCTGAGGAACTTGGTTTATTACTTCAAGTTGAGACGTTGAGAATGAGAAGAAGCTATTCTGTTATATTCCACTGGAGTGAGGGTAGCAAAGTGTGATGGTCAAGGGCGTACACAGAATGTAAATTCCCTGGGGGGGGGGAGGAAATACAACACCAAACCAAATAGTTACAAAAAAATTTTAAATATTAATCAGACTACACGAGTAAAACTAACTTTTACACTAAAATAAATTACAACTTAAGACCGCAAGCCTAATTTTCTTTATCTAGCTTCACAATTTGCTAGAACTATGTTTATAAGTTATAGTTTCAAATTTCGGGGGCGGTGGGATACATCCCCACATCCTCCCCTGCGTACGTAACTGAGTGTGGTATAGGATGTTCGTAGTAAAGTGAGCACTTTTGACAATTACCATGCTTATAATGATAATTGGAAATATACTAATAGCCATGCTGACAATGATAATTAAAAATATACTTATTTTGACCTCAGACGTTAACTTTTGTGCACAGAACAATCGCTACACTGTGCTTATTACTTAGGTTGCTATGTATACAATAAAAAGTAGCAGTTAAATACAAATAAGCTGATAGGTAAAGAGGAAGGTAGACCTTCATAAATGCTCACATTATCACGAACCACCTGTGTCTATACTCACGGCTGGCTGTGGTCGCTGCCGCCAGTAGCAGCAGTAGCGGTACAAAGGCAACTGTCGAGGTCTGCATGGCGTGATAAGATAATAGTCAGGCAAGCCAACTGCATAGCGCCTTTTTATAGCAACCTGACATCGTGATCACAATATCCTCACCTCTCTCTCTTGACCTTGTGGAACGACTTTATTCTGGAGTACTAGTTCCCCCGCGATCTAACTATGATGGGGTCGGGGAAGGGGGTGAGCGTCCGGCCGTTCAAAGTCTGGCAACCACTCCTCCCATCATGCCCCAAGGACATCATTTAACATCTTACTCCGACCTTACCACATACAAAAATTACCATAACCCTGAGAAGATGACGTCAAGAGGATTTTAATTTTTTTTTTTTTGTGGTTGTTGGTGTCACTAATAACAAGCCAGAATATAACATTTTTAACTTGGATACTTCTCGTTTCTGTTAATATATTATTCTTTTAAAACCCACCTAATTTTAAAATTCACAAGTTTCAGTATGATCGCCCTCGCTAATAATTCATGCTATATTAATCATATAACTGGTATTAATGCACGAACATCTAGTACAGTGACAAGAGTAGTTCGCTAACGGCATTATTATTATCATCACGACACTAGCTGTTCCACCATACTTTGCAATGCCACTTTCTTACTAATTCTTTTTTGGTAGTCTATTCTGTTATCTACCCCGTTAACTTTATTACAATTTGTTTGGAAAATATTGTCTTGTATTATCTGTTTTACATACTACGATGTTTATAAATTCAGTGTATGCACTACAAACATAACTTCTTTGACAAAATATTAAAACATGATTCTATCGTATAGCAATACAAGTAGTTTTATAACATTTGTATCCAAAGTTGTGACGTGTTTGTAGGACGACTCGGGGCCTACATACATCGCTACACCGGACTGTTGTATGCCACAACTATGAACAACATTAAATTACTTACAAATACGTTCCCGGGATTTAATGTTTTAAGATATTTTTTGTATTATTCTTTTCCCAAAGAAGCTGTGTCTCGAAATTTGAGCATTTAGTTTCCGGTCCTCCTTTATCAACGTTATATACGTACTTGCATAAACATTAAAACTAAGCGTTTCCCATAAAGGTTAAACATATTAATCAAGACTCAAGAATTACTTACGCTCTTACTTACATACTTACATTCCACGTATAGGCCCGATCGTTGAACACACATATGTAAAAAACTATACTTGCATAACATTTTCATACTTATCCGAACTGACTTATTTTATTTTGGAGGTAGTTCACAGGAGTGAAAAGCAGGTATTTTTACCTTCTTGCATGTTTGATTATTTAAATGAGAATGTACTATTTCTTCGTAAAAAAAATCATTTATGTATTTCAAAGAATTATAGGCCCTACTATTATACGCTGTGCAAATAAAAAAACGCGTTTCACTCTCATTTTCCGCTGAGGAAAATTAGCGCAGGATACTTTTAAAACACGTTTCTGTGTTAGCAGCAATTTAGTACTTACAAGAACGCGGTTGTACAATTTAATTACATTTTCTGTGGGAACAAACTGAATATTAATGGTGTTTTTATGTTTCGTAGATGGTGATGACTAGATATATTTTGACGAGCGATGAACAGCGAGGTCTTGAAGTTGGTGACAGTGATGTGACGTGAGCATAGCTCACTTCTGGAGTTCCAGGAGTGACGGAGCACCCGAAGAAAGCACGCCAACCAACAGGGAATCGAACCCAGATCGCACTGGTGGGAGGTGAGTGGTCATTCCAGTTATGTCGGTGAACTGAATCCTATTTTATCAACTAATTACTTATGAGTATCGGAATAATGGAAGACATGACTATTATGTAGTTATGATCAAGTTACTCTTGTAATTTATTTAGTAATGAAGAGATATCAACAACAACACGCCTGTAGGCCTGATCTATAGTATCAATTTTTATATTTTTTTGTCTCGCCATGTCTGGCGGTCGAAGTTAATTTCGTAGTTACGTCACCTGTCAGAGAATGTAACAAACGTAGAATTTTTCGAAATTGTATTATTTTCAGTATATATAGTAAAGTGTTGTGATAGTTTATCACAAAGGAATGTAATACAAACGATAATATATAGTTACATAAATTTCAAAAAGTAGTTAGGATAATTATACAAATGTGATTTTATAAATTTAGTATACGAATTTGAAGTTTTTACGGTGTTTTGTTTTGATGTATACCGATAAATTGTTTCAGACACCAGTTCATGAAAAATAAGTTTTATGAAAATCTATAACGTAGTTCAAACAGTTTCATTTTACACTTCAGGTTAGCAAATACTTGTTCTGAAATAGAACTTTGCATTAAATAAATGTTTATGTATAATTAGTTTTACACAATTACTTAATGTAGAAGTATTCATGATGTAAAGAAAAGTGGAAATAACTTTTCACGTTTACTTATCACAGTATTTCGTAGTTTCGTGACATTTCAACCGTCGTAAAGTTTTAAACATCGCAAAATCATTAAAAAGTTAATACAATAATAGTCTCGTATTTTAACATTCTTAGAAGTGCATTTTAGCGTAGGCGGTGTCGTCTGGGACAGCTGGTGAAACAGTTCGGACCAAGCTGTGGCACTGGGGGAGTGTTTCTCACAGCGGTGATGGGTCGTAGACTATAGAGCTAGGTCGGGAAAGTCTGTGCGGGATGTGGTTAACCAGTACGTCGGTAGAAGAGGTGGAAGCAGGAGGTTGAGAGGAGTTCACCGGACCTTGCTCCGCGTCCCGTGATTCCAAACCTGTCCGGTCACACTCTTACGTAACTCCCATACGCGCCTGTCTTTTAGTAGCTATGTTTATAATTGCGTGCTCACGTGATAAAAGAACCTTCAACTTAACCATACAAACAGCGTGGCGACAAACAAAATTATACCAACGGTAATTTGCTAATTGGCTGATTCATTACGGAACTCTTACGTAGCCGATTTGGTTGCCAATGTATTCAAATATATTCCGTAGGCGAAGATATCGTCAATGTTATGTTAAAGTCAGCCACAGTCCCAAAAATTAGAATGCTTGGTTTAACACTCACCTACCCCGAGGTGTGACCTACCATAAACACTTGATTTGTGGTAAGATTATAGCGTCAAATATAATGACATTAACTTTGCTGCAGATATTTACGCATTACGTTAGTACATCGATCTGAATACGACACGTCAACTTTTTGGTTAAGTCACTTTAAAATGCATTTCATGATCCGTCGTTTAAGAATACGTCTCCCTCATCAAAAATATAATATAAAATTGGAAACCGCAATGTTTCTCGTAAAATAATTTGATTCATAGGTTGAAAACACCTGTTCAAGTAAACAAAAAAGAATCATTTGGCTACCATACCAATGAGTTTTGGCGTATCTTTTCAGTAAGAGCATTGCTAAAAACTTCTTTTTTTTTGTTCTTGAAAGTGGCACAGTGGCATATATAAGTAAAGGTACTTGCGAGTACTAAATTATGACGTAATTTCAAACTAATTTTCTACTGCGATATACATGTACTTTTATACTATACCACAGGCCTATTTTAGGAAGTTCACGGTAGAAACAGTAATATTTAACTTGAGGAGTGCCGAGATCCTTGTGACATTCAAACAAAAATGTCTCGTCTGTATAAATATTAACAGCAATTCAGAACTGAAATAACTAACGATGGCAAAATCATAAGAAAATATAGTTCTAGTTTATGAAATTCCGGAGGAGGAATTAAACAGAAAAATAAGAAGCCAGTTAATAAACACCGGCACATCGCTCTTAATTTTATTTTTGAGACCGAAACAAGAACGAGTAATAATAAGATACAAATTATAACGTAATATATCCTCAACGGCGTATAAATGAAATACAAATATTCTATAACGAATGATACTTTAGTTAAACATGACTAAATGTTTCCGGTGTGATAGACGAACATGCATCGAATGCGAAATTTTGGGCACGTGGCTGTAGTATATGAAACATCTGTAGTCAAAAGGATTATAACTAATTATTTGTAATACGCTTCATCGAAATGAATTAGCTAGTTGACGTTCAAAATATTTCACTATCCAAATAAATACAAAAAACACGAAATTTTCATCACATAAGGTCGATTGTTGGATAATTTACTTTTTTACTGACACACTTGTATAATTTTTTTTTTTTTCGGAGCTTCAGTGAAACATTAAAAATATTTTTGATCTAGAGAAAATCTTACTTCTCTGCAGTTCTGGCGATAAAAAATATTACTGTCGTGGTGAATTATTGCAATAAACAACGAAATAATAAACAGAAGCTTCATATTTAAAGCAAATAATATGATAGCTGTGATTATTTAACAATATTAAAGCTGTTCGGACACTTATGATTTTTTTCGATTTCAATGTGGCATGACAAATCTTCTCGTTCAAATTTGTTTGTTGTGTTACTTTACAGATGATGGCCTCACGTGACCAAACCCAAGGTCAGAAAGTTGTGTGTGTTGTGAAACGCCAAATTACATGGTGCTGGTTACGGAAAGGGTGGGAAAGTGACCCTGAAAGAAAGTGAGAAGACGCCTAGCTTGTTTTGTGGAATGTAGCCGCTGACGTCTATGTCCCTCTTTTCGCGTCGCATTGACGTAAGTAGAACTGGTTTATTGGTCCATTGACGTCATTCGTAGCAAAGAAAAACTGATACATAAGTAAAAATAAAAGAAGGAGCTGGTCACGTTTCAAGCGGTTTTTGCATAAAATAATTAATTCTTCGTCCATGTCTCCGTTTAAATTGATGTTTAAAATTAATGAACCAGGATTACATAAATGCATAGGTATCGTGTATAAGTACTCTAAAGTGTTCTAAAACTTGACACTGAGATTTGTATTTTGAAGTATGAAATGAACTGTCCGTAGTTCACCGCTGCTGAGGTAGTGCAATTGGTATAATGGCTGGGAAAGGAAGAACACAATACGTTTCAATGCCGTTAGTTTATTACTGGTAAACAGTAGCAAAAATAAAGAAACCAGGTAAAATTTAGCATAAAATTTGGTTGAATAGTCCTAGAGATATAACACAGCTATATTTGTTGCCACTTTGAAAATAAGCAGCAAAGTACCTGTGAATTATAATTATTAGAAGGGTTCCTAAGCAATATTTGAGTACCGAGATTGAAGCAATTCGGTTCAAGAATTAAAAAGTTTTTATAAGGACACACACAGTGGAGAGTAATGAAATCAGTATATTATTTTGTCTTTGAAAAATAGCCAAAATAATAATTAAATTAAACTATTGTAAAAACTGATTTTGCTGTAATCTGAACTGAAAGGTTGAAAATAATCATTAAAATAAAAATTGTCTCAAAAGGATAGGGTTGCCACAGTTCAGAATAACGTGTCTGAATAAGCTTAAAATAAGAATATATTCATTGAAAAAAAAAAAAAAAGACTCGCAATGGAGTGTATAAAAAGAAAGCCACATCCAGCAGTGCACCCATTGCACGATTCTTTCAAAGATCTCAAAACCAAAACCGTAAGATGTTTGATATCAATTGTCTTACATTCTTTATCGCTAGCTATTCGTAAAGGTAGAGTCCTTATGAAAAGTAAGTAGAGAGCATTCCACGCTTTTACGTTAAAGTTACTAATAAGAATGTTACTCGCGTATATACCGATTAAAGGTTCTTCATGTATATCTAACTTCTGAAAATGGCGAAAAATAGATGTTTCATGTTCACCTAGGTGGCCGTCTTACGCTAAAATAAGAGCAAACACAATACCTCAATAACGCGAATAACGGATAATCAGTAATTACTTACAGGGGAACTTGTTTACAACAATAAACTAAAAATAAACACATGTTTACAAAAACAAATGCTTTGTTGTAAAATCCAAGGTCAATTGACGTCGTCAGTTACACAAAAGCATTAAAGTATCAACTATTAAAATCCGTAGCAATAAAATACATCGATAGGTCTTCGTTTTTTTTTTTTTTTTTTTTTTTTAATTTTATCGTTTCTTAATGGTTTCCTTAAATTTTCTTCGTTTATAGTTCTTTTACAACCTCTTCCTGGTGCAGCATTCACTTTAACGAAGTCCGTTGTACGTATAAACATTGTAAATGATAAAATCTAAAAACAATAGGGAAAATTCAAATTTTTATCATTTTTTTATTTAAAAGTTCGTTTAATTTAATGAACAACGGTACCACACTTTCTTTCTCTGCGTCTGTATAACACGATAAAAAATTAAATGAAATGAGCAGTCTGTTTTTGCGCGGCAAAAACGTGAACTGCCATATTGATGTCCCTGTGATGGGACGATACTGAACATTTTAATGTGCGGAACGCACAAACGACAGCAACCCAGGTTCAAGTCGTTAAATTATGTTGAATAAAGTAGTTTATGCGGTAAAATCAACTATGGACTTAAACTCCGAAGAGTTTAAACGTGGATAGTAGTACGTTTCCACGGCAATAAATAGCAATTTACACGGAATAAAATCTTAACTTTAGCGCCGTCTGATAAATCATGACGTACTGTATGGTTTAAGCTTCAAGAAGAGACCTGATAGTCTGCTATTAACGACAAAAATACAGTTTACGTATGTAATGCTGTATTGTGTACAACATGACAAGGTTCGGAATAAAGTGAGCACTAAATATTTTGCCTTTGAAAAAAATCACTAGCCGTTACTGCATATACGCCACCACTAACAAGAGTTACTTTACTGCTTGTATGGTTGGTAGCGATTTATTACATGTATTTCCGTGTAACATTAGTGAAAGAACATAAGATGAAATCGACCTCTCTGTATTTAATATACTTCAAAATATTTACTTATGATCTTATTTACATTCATACTTATAGTGTAATTAGACTCAATTGGTGCAAGACTAATGTGACGCTATCGCCGACTTCGAGTCATCTTGGTCGTTATCGCTTGCTCCGCGCTTCAGATAGTTAAAAACTCCACCAACAGGTGGCATCAGAGTTTCTCGCCGCCAAGTTGCATCATTTGCGTGCGTTTGCGTATATACACATTCAAAAGTATTGGAAATTACTTTGAGTATCATTGCCGAAATGATGTGAAACCATCGGTAATCTGTAAATTATGTTTTACGTTTACCAGCCTAGAAACAACATACATACTTTTTATTTCACATGTTAAGAAAATACGTTATTTATTGTTTCTGAAGTGCGTCGTCGTTGTTCGTGGCAGTACAACTGAACGAAACTTGAATTATTGAATAGCGTGTGTCATGTCGGTTTTAGTGGCGGTTTTGCGATACAAATTCAAATAAAATATGCTCTCATTTACGAGATTCGTAACGGCAATAGTGCGTGTTGTTTATTTATTATTTATTTATTTAGCATCCATAGTAACATTACATAATGTTGTTGGACTTGTCATGGAATATACAGTTATAATATACAAGATACTGTACTGTGCAATAGAATGTACAGTCATAATATACATAATACACATTATCAATATTAGCCTACACAATACATAAACACTTAGAAATAGGACAAATACAGGAAATATTCATATTACAGCTTATAAATTAACATAGTGCCTTAAATCATACCTGTACCAGTTTAGGTGACATACATTTTACAGAATTCACTATTATTGCATTGCATAAATTCGTCAACATCATAAAATGCTTTGTTGGTCAGATATATTTTGAGTTGCTTTTTAAAAACTGCAAAACTTACAGGTGTCTTATTTACATCATAAATTTTATTAATAAGTTTCAGGCCAGAGTAATAAACATTTTTCTCAAAGAATGTAGTCCTGTGTTGAATAGTTAGAGGTTTAAAATTATTTCTAGTATCATAACTATGTACATGTTTGATCTCAGAATAATCAATATTATTGTATGCAAAAAAGTATCACTTGATAAATGTATAAACATGGAAGAGTTAAAATCTTTAATTTTTTAAATATAGGTTTACAAGAACTGTTATAGTCACATCCCTCTATTATCCTTATAATTCTTTTTTCGTAATTTAAAAACTGACTCCTATTTTGCTGAATTTCCCCAGAATATTATTCTATATTTCAAGATTGATTGTACATATGCAAAATATGCTGCCATAGTGGCTGTATGATTGGATGATTTCTTTATTGCATGAATCGCAAAACAAAGTGAACTTAGTTTCTTTACTAATAACTCAATGTGTGTTGTCCATTTTAAGTTACCATCAATATTAACTCCTAGGAATTTTATGTTATTAGTCGATGGACAGAAACCAGACATTAACTCGCAGGTATTTATAACTAAGATTCCTTTTTTGATATCTTGTATTCAGCCTCCGTGCGTTTAATGAGTAGATATTGTAGCTAAAATTCATCGGAGCAGTTTAATGTAGTTGTAAACATTGCACGACCCTATGTAAATGAAAGCACGTGACATTATTTATGTTTACATTCGGCGGAAAGTTATAAACTGGCAGAAAATATAAATTAATCAGGGGTTTTTGAGTGTTCACTTTATTCCGAATCACCTTTAGCAATAAATAAATGAGTTCTTTTAAGTTAAAAATTGCAGTCAATAGCTTGCAGTTTGTGATGAAATTCCTGCAGCTGTAGTATTTTTGGCTGTTCCACTGGTTGTGGCAACGTCATTAGCCAATAGGCGAGTTCAAGGCACCCGTGATTGGCCGATAATTCGAGGGATGGGTGGGGTCTTGCAAAACTTGCCCCGAGATGGCAGCACAGCTGTCTCAATGCCGTTCATAAGGAACGTAAAAATTACTGAGAGAAAAATTTTACTTGTTATAAATTAACTGATCTGCCATATTATTTTACCGACTCGCACAACCAGAATGTTCGATCATAGTCTGTGACAGGTTTGGTTAAACGCATTCCAAATATTAGCTCCATAGGTTCACTTTTTGTTCGCATGTGAATTTCGTTCGGTTGATTTTTCAAACCTAAACTTAAAAGACCCGGCTACAACAGATGTCGCGTTAGACGCTAAACGCAATGCGTTACAATAACGATACCGGCACATCTACAACTGACGTTAATAGTCAAAAAGTGGCGTTAGACGAACCAATGAAATGCCAGAACGAGAAACGGGATATTTACTTCCTTGCTACGACAATTTTGTAAGCTACTGTTGGTCAAACTGAACAGGATACAACTGGTATTTGTGTTTATTTACGCCTGTGTTTACGCATACAAATACGCTCGCAATCATCAAAAAATCTTACTGATGTGTGGGATGTTCTGAATTATTTAAATGTTTGAAGAAATAAAATCCAGTAAGAGTGAAATACCATTGAAAGAAAATCCCACCAAGTTTTTTTTTAAATTTCCGTCACATATAATTAGCCGACGTTTCAGTTTTATTGCCACTAAATGGTTACGATTCACTAGTTATTGTTGTTTGGTTAATTTGAATGAAAACTAAAATGTTTGTGTTTACAAATGTGTTATTTACACTTGTCTCACAATTTCTTTTTCTTTTAACAGACTGTCACTTAATTATTTGGGCCTTCTTGGGTACATATTTATTTCATGTAAGCCTTACGTAACCCACTGAGCAGCTCTGCTCAAAATTTTATGCTGGTTCTGGAAGGGTGACACCCAGTAATGTTTCAGACATCATATACAGCTCGAAAGAGTTACGTTTACAAATATTAAATTACGTGAATGAAAAATGTCATGTTCCTTCGTCTGCAGCTAGTGATAGTGTATCACAAATTGGATTGTTTGTTGTACCTATATGGCGTAGTTATCATTGAATAAAAAAAATTTGGTTTTTATTAATAGGTACTATTTTAGTAAACAAGTAGGTGGTATGTAAAACATTATGTTTAAATGCACAGTCGTTCCGAGCGGTACAAATACAATCAATCCTTGTACGTTACAAAGTAGGCCTAGGCCTAACCTACGTTTATGATCATGTTACTGTACTCGTCGCATCATTACAATAAAATTTTTGTTAGCAGGCCTACCTTGTTCCATAACATGCCATTTGCCACAGACAAATATTTGGTTTACCACCAACATATTTTCAACGTAGGTCTAGGATAGTAAAACTATTCAGCCAAGACATTTAGTAAATTCCCAGGTTAAAAGAACATACTGTTTAAACAAAAAATTTCGTGGAGAATTTTACACCACATTATTGGAAAACACGTGTCCTCGATCTCAATCAAATTACAAACAATCTTTGCTACACATAAATAATCAATGTATATATAATTTGTAACGTTAAGCCACAGACACGACACAAAAAAATGTAAATTGGGTTTCGTTTTTGAAAAACGAAACAATCAACTTGTCTGGCAGTTTCATCGAAATGCTAAAAATAACACTGAATTTCAATAATAATAATATGTTACATTCGAACGTCAGACTTGTAGTTGCTAGCAATAGTGTATTTGAGCTTGTTGACACCGGCAACGTTTACTTTTTCCCCTCCCGTATTTTCTGTGTACCTACTGAGTCATTTAGATACTTCAAGTGCAAAAATTCCAATAGGCACAATAGTACCTGGCGTGCGGTGGCTAACCAAAACAAGTAAGACTACGTCATAAATGTGTTAGCCAATAAGAACGCGTTTTCAATGTTTGTGGCGACGTTTGAAAATATGGTATTTTTAAAGCTGAATAATTCGAAAATTACAATGTTCACGCCTCACGGAGGTATTAATTTGCCTAGCTGCATTTAATACCGAAATAATTCCGAAGAATCAGCTAAATATTAGGAACTTTTTGTTTAGGAATTTTCCCTATTCAGCAAGGAGACTAATATTTAATTCCAACCTCACCTTTGTTACTATTTTCGCTCCAAAATTGCAGCCCGTGTATAGTAAAACGCTGCTGTTTTGTTTTTATAGTCCCTGGTAAAACGCGTAAGGGCCAGTAGTACAGTACAATAATTACCGAAGAATATTGTGCAGTAAATCTAAAACGAAGGGCATGACCTGTTTTTATTTTAACTGCATGTATTCGCCATATTTAAGGCAGTGGGCACCGCTGTTATGCTGGTTATGATTCCATTTGTACTGTGGACATACAAGTTATGTTTCAAAGGTAATTTTTTTACGTCGCGTTAGTTTTCAATACACCATATAGTGTTTTGAATCTCGGAAAGCTCGTATACACATCTACTAACATTATACGAATCAAGTACCAACACAAATTGGACTTAGGGAGTATTTCATTTAAAATTAGACGTTTAACTATACATTTCATATCTTTCGCACCAAACATTAAAAGTTTGTAATTGAACTGAATTGAATGTTGGTGCAAAAATGTCCAATAAATACAATTAGTGGAACGTTCAGTATCCCTAGACAAGTGAACAAATATATCAGCATAAGTCGTACAAATTCATGACAGCATTCAGGCCACTGAAAGAAAGAAAACAGGAAAATAGCGTGTGTTAATGACGAAGTGTCCTCAGAATTTCTATAACAACATCAAAGCAAACTAAATCTTCTAATGGTTTCGTGGAAGACAGCTTCGAATTTAGGCGAGCTACAAGTTTCTTCGAGTTACAGGCAGAAGTGAATATTTATTTACGCTTTCAGGAGCTATATTTTGATAAATTCTCGTAAATGTCTAGAAGGAGCTATCGCGAGAAATGTAATGTACAGGCAAATAGGGAATGTGAAGCCATATAATATTGTCATATGTCATAGAGCACGTGATATCTAAGTATGTGCTACAGTCGCGGATTTGAGGAAGTCCTTCCTGACGGCATTGTTTTTGATAAATGAAGATTTTAGTGGATTTTAAAACATATGTCAACTATTTATTGTAAGAATTTACTCTTAGTCGTTGAAGAAGTAAGTACTAAATATAAAAAAAGTGTGTGTGTGTATATATATATCCACATCCATCCGCCATGACTGAAAAGAGTGCATTGCTTCCTAAGATCTCGCACTAACCTGCTGAAGCTATAACTGTTCTCTGTTAAACAATGCTATCAAGAGGGCAGCATGCCGGAAATATCGTACAAAGCAAAATATTACCAAGATTGACCAAAAATACAAACGATGCAAAGAACCTCTGATCAAAAGTATGTTATGAACAAAGTATGAGAGAAAACAGAAACGTCCATGTGAGCCGCCTATTTGTAAAGTCAGTCATCTCCTAAAATAATTATGATGTCAGATTTCCAAGATGTTACAAAATAACTTCAGGCGAATGCTGAAATTTTTCGCCATTGTAAATAGTGTTAGATTCCTTACCCTTTCCTGTTGGTCTGAGAAATTGTCTCCAACAAACTGCATTTTTATAACTGTATGCCACAATATTTAGTTCTTGTGGACATACTTAGTTAATGTAGTGTTTTACGTACGGAATACCGTTCCGTTTTTACTTTCCTTGCTACACTGTGCGTCGGCCCACTGTTTTTTTTTTTTAATTTTTTTATATTTTTTTTATAACAATTTGCACCCTGAAAAGTATCATATTATGGTTCGTATTTACAAATGAGGGCAATAATGCACAATGTTGCATGGTGCTGATTTCCTCCCGGTGTTGTAGTGTTTTTTCTTCAGAATCTTTACACATTAAGTAGGTAATACCAACGCTTGACATTATAGCATCATGTATCTTTAAATATGAACCGAACTGTTTTCTGTATTGTTTGTAATTGTTGTTGTTGTTGTGGTTGTTGTTGTCGTCGCGGGATAGTACCGAGTAATGATAAAGGCTAGTGGGGTTATATGACCTAAAATAAGAAGTATCCGGTATTGTTGATAGTAAAGATGCTCTATATCAGTCTTGCACAATAAAGAGAGTATTAAAAAAGTTGGTAATGGAACGAACGAGACTGCGTAAGATGAGCATAATGACTTAAATGCATGACCTCTCAACATGTGAGTCACAAGTTGTTGCTGTCTGGGTATATGTAATGTAAGCAAAGTGAACGCAATGATTGTGCACTCTAAGGAATGCTCTACAACGAAAATGGCTGTGCACTTCTTGAAGCACACATTAAGTGTTAATGAAGAATGTTTATCAACGTACTAGCAGTCTAGCTACGGCTTTCCCCGCATGTAGTACTCGTAGCATCAAATATTTTATTTGATTGAATGACCTCTTTGTACGTAAGATTGGTAGTTCAGCCATCAAGTGTAAGAATGACTAAATTGCTAGTTTAGCTAACTCTTTAGCACGTGAATCCCATGCTTTTTTTCCTTAGCGATTATAAAGCACAGCATCTTGGAATAGTACGTAAGTTCAAGCCAATTATCCAAAACTATCGTAATTAATTTGTGAAATTTTTTTATCTACTTTCAATATTCTTTCAAAAATTAAATGCTTCCAAAACAAATATATATATATATATATATATATATATATATATATATATATATATATATATATATATATATATATATATATATATATATATATATATATATATATATATATATATATATATATATATACACATACATACATATACATGTATACAATATAAACACTTTTCGGCACTTAAAAGTTTTATAAATAACTATATTAATACTGATAGTGATATTTAAAATGACCAATTGCAGTACTTTTAGTTTCTAACAAACCTGAAACATTTTTTTTTTTTTTTTGAAAATTCTGAAAAGTGCTAAATTATGCCAGGGACGTTATGGATCATTAATGATAATTTTGAAAATGCGTACCTCTGCGTATTTGTACTTTGTTTATGTGGCGTATTTCTAAAAAAAATAATCATTAGGTTTAATAAGGTTATACTTTTAGCTGGTATGAAGATAAAACCTCACGGTTAATCGTAAAAGAAAAAAATACAAAGAACCTTGAAGTTTCCATTGGCACATGTCGTACGTTGCCGGTTCACTTGACTGCTGACAGGTGTCGCTCTGATGCTGCTAGCTGCTAAATTGTTCGTTTATTATGCATTGGGATGACGATAACACAGAAACTACAATCGTTTTGATTTCCTCGATCAGGCAAGTGAGAGAGTGTTTTAACCTTTATTTTCGTCGATACGCACCTTATATTGTCCAGGGTGCTCGAAGTAGGTAGGTAGAATTCACTGGAAACATCATGTCGAGACTTCCTCCGACATGCAAGTGCCCGTATGATGTAACTCCGTCCCGCTTAAAAAATAATCTTTACAAAATGTTCACGTAATTGTTGAAAAAACCAGGTCGACAGAACATTCAGGTATGACATTCCAGTAATAGTGTTCTCTAAATGTGATGGAAGGGGGTAACGGACCGTAAATCTGCTCTTGAGGAATGGCGGTAAACACATTCAGCTTTTAGGTCATGCGGCCGATGTGATCCACATATTCGTGTGTTGTGGTAGTACATTTTGTCGCTAGATGTTTACAGAGTTGCGCATCACACCACTGACCACTTATCACCTGATATAAGCATATATGAATTTGGTCTTTGGGGGTTTGTCCTCCCTTTTCAATAACTTTTAACGGATTGAAACGCTGAATAGTGACTGTAACGCCTCAATATCTGCTCGCAGTTGGGCCATCGTTTGAACGTAAGCTGTATGTCTGGTGGAGGGTACATTTAACATTTGTGGTAGGTATATTAAGACTATGTGTTCTTTGACGTATTTCAAAATGTGACCCGAAGATTTTACGAGCATGCATGTAAAAGTTCTTAAGTTTTGAAATAGGTTGACTATTTTATAAACATGCTGTACTATAGATGTGTATGTTTATTTTAATGTCGAAGTAAACATGGTCTGTTTGTAAACATACCCGAAATATTTAAGTAGGTTATTACTTGTTGAAATTGGAGACAACTATGTATTGCAAATTTGAGTCCAGCTCAACCCATGAAGAATAAATCGTCCTTAAAATTCATGTTCGTAATTCGTTTTTTCACACGATTTTGGGGACAGTGTTGAATTTAAGTGAGCCCTCTGCCCAAGCTACTGAGAGGTGTTCAGAGCTGCTCCCGATACACGTTTAATCAAATAAGTGAAAGATTATGGTCAGCGCTTAACATCTAGGTCCTTGGCACTGGTTAGGAGTGACATGAAGTGAGTATGGAGCAGCGCCGGAATGATAAGGATGCAGGGAACAGGAGATCCCCGAGAAACCCGCATCGTCTGGCACGATTCCTTCGTGCGGAAATCCGGGCTAGACCGCCGGGAATCGAACCCGGATCGCCTTGGTTGAAGGCGAGTGGTCTGACAACTCGGCCATCGTGATCCCACACGTTTAATTGAGAAGTACTCAACGTAATTTTTTATGTGTCATTATAGGAATAGCGTTCAAAGGACGTTACACACATGTATCCTCTTTTCAGAACCTGCGCTTACATTACAAGCTTATTTTTTCGCGGCCGAAAATGGTATAAATATTTCTGTGAAACTTTTAAGGCATGATAAGCTTTGTTTAGAACTTTTAATAAAAAATCTGAGACAACACAAATTGTATCTTAAATATTACGTCAAAAAAGTTAGAGCCACCACTTAATTACTCTTAGAGGGAAGTTTTCAGGGAAAAGACCGCACTCCGGTTCATTGCGCGTGATAGGCTTGCTCTATCACCCAACCACGACATTTCGAATATTGTTATAAAAAGCTAAACCATACTGAGAAAAAAAATTAAATTAAAATCGTCTACCAACATAAAAAAAAAATAGGGTGACCACCCTATAATAGCACACAAATTTTTCTTCGCCGTCATGTGAGGCAACTACCGGCGCCTACAGTTTCCTTCAAAAACGCACACAAATATATCATCGGTACTGAAACCGCGTGGAATGTAGGTAATACTAGTCACACAGTGTCTATTTTGCTGCAATTGTGATTTAGTCCCGCCATTGCATGAGGTACTGCTTACTACTAGGCATTTTCACGTCACAGTGGAAATAATTGTATGAATGTTCAAAATAAACTATTGGTGCTGGTCACTTACAGTAAAATATCCTTTTCTTTTGTCAGTACGGCGTACTGGGTACAACGACTGCATCATATGTCGATATTATAGGACTGCTTATTAGTTGTAGCAATTGTAAGATGCTCACCATATTTTTGTATCCTGGTGGACCGTTTGAAAACAATTTTATTAGTATGTCCTTCATCTCGATAACACTAACCTACTTTAAAAACCCTTTGGTTTTTATTCAACGCCGATTTTGATACGTTGCTACAGTACGAATATACACACAAGTTGAGATGGGCAATAAGTTGCAATACAAATTTGCCACAATTTCCCACAAGCGTGAGTTTCCGAACAGTCTGTATTCAGGATGATGCATGTAGTATATGAACGCGAGAGTAGTGGTACAGCTCTAAAGGTTTTCAGGACAAAATTTGTGTTCCCTTAAAATCAGTACTTTTAACCCAAATTCCGTACACAGTTATAGGACTTTGTATTTTGAAGTGTGTTGTAAATGCAAAATATTCCCTTCGTAACCTCAGCATTATCGCTTGATTGGCTATTCGCCGCGAGTGTTGCTGCAATAGCGCATCTTTTGTTTATGTAGTGTACAGTATTGTGAATGTACAACACTAACGTGGTAAATGTTTGATTACTGTAGGTGTGATGACATAGAACACATTATTCTTGTAATTAACAGAACTTGTATTATGAACACATGTCTGAAAATTATTGTTTTATCGAACTTTAAAGCATCCTTAACTCATTGAGATTAAAAAGGGCAACATTTCTTCGTTTTCGAATGCACATAACTTTCTGTATAAAATAATAGTTAGTATTTTTTTTTCAGACGATGTTATATTTCCTTAAATCATGACAAACAGATGTCTAAACTGTAAGTTTTCATATTCAACCTGTAATTTAGTGGCAAAACAGTTTTATTTTTCCGTTTTCCTGAAAGTTGGCAGAAGTGGAATCATTACGGGCTGCATCTCACCAATTCAATCCATTTATCAGTTGTGAAATTTTTTTTCAGAAAACCCAAAGTTATGAAAACTATGGACGAATATATGGGATAACCAGAGTTCCCACAGGTTTTTCGGTTGTTTATTTATTTATGCCAATATCTATAATGTTTTGTTTTAGATTTCGTTTTATGATATTTACGGAATTACCATTTGCCAGCAGTTATTTTTTTAAGTGTATATGTTCTTCTGCTACTGCTTGTTTGTGAGTGCAGATTTTTTCAATTCGGCTAGCTAAAGTGCGGATAGTGCAGTCTTTGTGTTTGCAGAGTAGTTGGAGTTGAAATTTAGGTATTGACCAGTATGTGCTGGTTTCCTGTACACTTTCATGGAAATAGTTTGTTTTTCTTTCATTACGAGTACATCTAGAAACGAAATGCTATTGTTGGTTTGTGTTTCGTAAGTAAATTGGATTTATAGCCTTATCGAGTTGAGGAAATGAGCGAATTCGTCAAGTTTCTTGGGACCATGTCGCCAAATCAAAAAAATTGTCGTGAACATAGCGCAGCCAGACTTTAGATGGTGTGGTGGTTTCATTCAGCGCTTCTTGTTCAAAACTTGCCATGAAAATGTTGGCCTTGAAACAGTGAAAACCCCATAGCCATACCATCAGTTTGCTTGTAAAATTAGTCTTTGAACTGTAAGTAAGTCGTGTTGGCACAGAAAGTGTTGAGTTCCATGATGGTAGGAATGGGTATTTCACTTCTCTGTTTGAGAATACTGTCATTTACCAGCTTGATCTTCATGATATGCATAGTTTATACTACAGGCACATTAGTGACTAGGATTTGAACATCAAACTGACCAGGATGTCTGTTGGTGATATTGCTTACGTTTTGCTTATGGATTTTAAATAGCTGGAGTTTTTGACAAAGGTAGGTGTCTGAGCTGTGAATGGTTCTACAATCTTCAGAAAGAATTTAGAACATTTTTGGCACGGAGAGCTGCATGAGCTGATTATGGATCGCTAAGGCATGCCTGATTTTTTGTATTTTTGGGAGTCCATATATGAGAGGTGATTTGCTGCTGTGTGATGGGAGTGATTTTCCCGTGATCTCCGAGATTAACTTCTGGTTATTATTATTTTTATAGTTTTGTCAACTTTGCATTCTATTCTGGCAGTAGGATCTTTGTTAAGCTGCACATATTTGTCAGTGTTAATGAGGTCAGATAATTTATTTCCATTATCTGTTTTATCTAGGATAACAGCCTTTGTTGACAGCAAGGATTACAACGTCCGCGTCTCACAATAAGTGTTTTGATGGCTTTCAGTTGATCAGGTAAGATGTTTGGTTTTGGTGGGCAAGATGAAGTGATAGCAGTTCGCACACACCAGCGGAACTCATCTTGTTTGACTGCTGGAAGTTTGTGTATGGCATTTTCACTGAAAAATAAACTATGTCTGCCGTGGAGCGATGCAGAAATTGAGCCCTTTATGTAGAACAGATTTCTCTGACTCTGACAATATTTTGCTCGACGCATTCACAATGGTATTAATGGGTAGTGTAATATTTGGGGTGTTTTTTTTGTTTTCGTTTTTTTGCTCGAGAGGTTAACAAGTTTCTATTTTTGCTTGTCTCTGCATTTTTGTGACTTCTTCTCAGTCAAGTTTGAGGTGAATTGATAAATACTATTGAAGTCTTTGGTGGTCAGGATAAATTGGATACTAAGCTGAAGTTCCGATATTTTATTATTTAACTGTCCTTTATGGCAATGGTATACGTCAATGCTCTCATTTAAGATGGCTTTGCTATCTTTGTTGGCTCTTTTGCGTGCTGGTTTTCTGTTAACTGCGCATTTCATTGTTTATTCTCTCGGAATTGTATCATTACTGCGGCATTTACACAGAAAGGTCATGTTGTTTGAGCGTTGGAACAAAAGGATCATTTTCATTTTTTTTTCCAGTCTACGAGTAGAACGATGCATATCGGGTCCATACCGGGCATTGATGTTACTTTTGAACGATTCTTGCAATGGGGGCAAGTTACAAACTAGAGGTATTTTGGGCATACGCCATTGAAGAAAATTGTGTGTCACAGATAACCAGAGAATACACACAAAAACATAGAAGTGAACTGCTAGCAAATGGTTTTCCTGTTGATATAAATCTAAATCTAATATCAAACATCACAGATATAGGCATAAATAAACAAATAACCGAAAAACTTGCGGGAACTCTGGTTATCCCAAACGTTCTTCGTCTCTCGGAAAATATCAAATGATTGAATGATAAATATGGACCCCAAACAGCTTTCAAATCAGACAATCCCATAAAACACATGGTTACAAAAGTAAAACCAGAGTCAGACAAGTCACGAACTAAGAACTGTGAGTATCAGATCCCCTGTGAATGTGGCTGAGTATACATTAGAGAAACTGGCAGACCCCTTTCTACGCGCATAAAAGAACACAAAAATTATGTAAAGAAGGGCGAAGTTAAACAATTTGAACTAGCAGAACATGCCTAGGACAATAGCCACAGAACACTCTGGGAAAATGCTACTCCACTGATTCAAGATACAAACTAAATTAAAAGAAAATTAAAATAATCGGCATTCATAGTAATAACAGAAATGTATTTAGCCAGCAAAGAATAGAATTGAAAAATATTTGGTTACCAATAATTAAAAAATAAATAAATTCTTAACAAAAATAACTAGGGTACAGTCATCATCACACGAAAGCATTAGTCAATAACAACAGACTCTTACCTGTGCAGTCAATCAGGGCGTGGCTCTTTCCTATTGGCCGGGACAGAAGAGGAGGTACAGAGTATGTATACTCCTTTTTTTTTTTTCCAGTGTCCATACTCAGAGTGTGCCAGTCAGAGTCGGAGACGAGCGTCGGAAGCAGCGCACCTGAAGGAGCTCGTGCACTATTATCTTCTCATCGAGTATCACGCCTTGGCAGATGCTGCGGCGATCAGCGCATGGATCTTCGAGTTCTTCTGCAAGACTATCTAAGTGATTCCTGTGTTTTTCGTCCGTGGTCGGTACTCACTTGAGAATTACACAGTGGAACCACTGGAGGCGCTGTGCCTCGTGCCTAGCAAGGACTCACCAGCTAGCTTAGTCCTGGTGATGTGTCTGGACTGAGGGTGGACCTCTTAATACTTAACTCTCAAAATCGCATGGTATATAATGAACTCCAATGATATATTATACACAGGCGTAGGTGCTTCGCACGGTAATAATGCACTGTAATAATACACCGGGAGCACAAACACTTGCTACAACCAGCACATACGACATGTATATGACTCCTTCTTGTGAAAGGAAGCGTAAATCAAATGACATTCCAGTTTAAGTCTCGAACATCATGTACATACAGTTCCTGCACCAAGTGACAACACCCAACAGGGCAACAAAGCTGTCAACATTTCACGTATACCTTCTACTACACCCAACAATATTATGAAGCAACACCAATCACACATCCTGAAATGAAAGCAGCACCTATCACAGTGCTACACAGCAAAAATAAGCCTTACAACACCCTGTACGGTGCACTTTCCAGTCCCCTAACCATGTTTACTCCAAAAACTCTGCTTGGGGAACAACATACATGTTTACGAATGTGTGTGACTACCACATGGACTTGAGAATAATTTCTAAGGGAATTCGGTTTGGCCGTGTTACCGCACAATATCGTGCTGCCCCTACATGTCGATTCTATGCAGGCCCTCACAAAACTAATGAAAATCAGAGCGATGACGCTGTGCACACTGTAGAAAAGAGAACTGCGTAAATTAGAAGGGCTGCCCTTTTTACATTAAAGAAATACAACAACGTTTTCCGGCCAGAACAACCACCAGACCACGGACCTCCACACAACAGTGGCGGAAGCAGGTACGTACCCCCCTCAGCCACTACCACGCCCCACAGACCACTCGGAGTGACAATATGTTGGACCCAGGTCAAACTCCTGGCAGCAACACACAGTGGCCATTACTACAAACCTCAGCCACAGCAACCACCAACTAGGCCTGAAGAAATGCGCGAATTTTACACAAACAGATTCGGCCCACTTTCAACTGACGATTAAAACTACCAGTTTCCCAGACCTGAGGATATTCATGCCAGAAACCCAAGGAAACCAAATCACTCAAAACATAAGGGGCCAACAATTTTGTAATCGCATATATTTATATGTTTGCTGTCCTGTTAGTTTTTTTGGCAATATTTTTCTTTAATGCGTAGTTATTTTGAACAGGAATTTTGTTTATCGATTATAAACACTTGAGTGTATTGCTTCCAATGCACATGCTATCATCAAAACTTGATGTAGTCACCCAGAGAGCACGGGAGTCTGAGAATGCATCTTGTAAACTTCCAACATTTGAAATTTTTTCCAAATTCTTACAGCAAAGATGTCAAATGTTGGAAGCCATTAACAAGGGACAAAAAGGTGCAACTATTACTTCACCATCAAACAAACCTCCATTTAAGCCTACTGCATGCATGCAAAATACTGTAGCACTAGTAGGTTTACCACGAAATGTAAATTGTGTGATGGGTTAAACCAAATCTTTCAGTGTGATACTTTCAAGAAATGCCAGTCTTACAGTGGTACAGCACTGTAAAATACCTAAATCGATGTCTGAACTGTTTGAAGATTGGTCACCAGGCCAATGTGTGTAGATCAGGATCATGTAGGATACATAATGCGAGATACAATAGTTTTCTTCACATGTCTGCAAATTCACTGAACGACAAGACATCATATAGCAACCTCAATACGTCAGCGCCACCATTTGCACCTGATTCACAAACATCATCTGTAAATGCTCATGTAAAATCGGTGAAAACTGTTCATGTCTTGCTGTCTACAGCTATTGTGCATGTTTTACATGTGCACAACCAAACACACTCATTAGGGTTCTCTTGGACTCTGCATCGCAATCAAACTTCATCACAACGAAAATTGCGCAAATGCTAAACTTGAAACAAACCAAGAACTCAGCATCCATTTCAGGTATTGGCTCAATAGCTACAAGGTCAGGTTGCACTACTCAGGCAATCATTTAGTCAAGGTTTACCAGTTATTCAGCAACACTGAATATCACAGTTTTTCCAAAAATAACATCAGAACTGCCTACTGCGACAATTAACGTATGCGATTGGAACATTCCACCAAATATTAATTTAGCTGATCCAGGTTTTAACCAACATCAGGCCATAGACATGCTAATTGGTGCAGAGTTGGTTTTTGAACTTCATTGTATTGGCCAGTTCAGACCTACAATAGGAAATGAGTTGATGCAAAAACATTGCTGGGCTGGGTTGTTTCGGGCACTGTTCATGCTGAGTCCCAAAATAAAATGTTCAGAAATTTTGGGAGATTGAGGACTGCTCAACTAAAACCTGCCATACAATGGATGAGCAAGCATGTGAAGAGCATTTCGTGGAAAACTGTTAAAGGGATGAAAATGGGAGACATCGTGTAAGACTACCAGTACATGAAAATATCACCAAACTAGGACATTCTTACGACACAGCTTTTCGTCGATTTCAAAATCATGTGGAATTTACCTTATGAAAGAGTTACCCCAAGTCGGCCATTCTTGTGCATCAGTGTGGATTTCAGTGGACCTATCTGCATATGGACAAGCCTCAGGCGTGGTAGTATGCCAGTTAAGGTATATGTGGTAGTCTTTGTTTGCCTTGCTACCAAGGCGGTCCACCTAGAGCTTGTCGGAAATCTTATCACTGAATCATTTCTGGGAGCACTGAAACGATTCATAAGCAGACGTGGAATCTGTTCTCAGTTGTTCTCGGACAATGCTACAAACTTTAAGGGAGCTAATCGAGACCTCAAAGAGTTACGTCAGCTTTTGTCATCAGAACTCCATAAAACACAACTGCAAGATTTTATGTTACCTTTGGACATTCAGTGGCACTTTATTCCGGTTCTTTCTCCCCATTTTGGTGGTCTATGTGAAGCAGCAGTAAAATCTATGAAGTACCACATGAAATGAGTATTAGGACAAGCCTGCCTTAGTTTTGCAGAGACATATACAGTACTAACACAAAAGGAAGCATGCTTGAATTCTCGTTCTCTTAATCCGATGTCATCAAATCCTAATGATCTCTCTCCTATAACCCTTTGTTATTTCCTTATCGGCAGTACACTCACAACAACAGTTGACGCTGATTTGAAGGTGTTGTCAATGAACAGACTATCTCGATGGCAATGTGTCCAGCAGCTTTTGCAGCACTTCTGAGCTCGCTGGTCTAGAAAATACCTGTCAAGTCTTCAGCAACGACCAAAGTGGAGGCAACGAGTCCTCAACTTTCAGCCTGGTGACATGGTTCTAGTAAAGGACAACAATCTACAACCCCTTAAGTGGAACTTGGCATGAATAGTGGAGGTGCATCCCGGAGCAGATGCCATGGTGCGAGTTGCCACTATTCGCACATAAGCAGGAACATCAAAAAGAGCCATAGCGAAACTATGTCCCTTGCTAAACAATGACAGTAGTGTTACATAAATTAATTCATTTGTTTATGAACACACGCGATTTAACACCATTGTCTGTAATATACATACAATGTTAGTTGTATCGTTTGACATATGTTTTTCATTGCCAGTAGTGTTATGTTAATTGTCTTGATGTTATCGCATACAGTGTATTGAAGGCATTCCTTCAAGGTGGGCGGCTTATGTTGAGGACGTAGTTTGTAGTGTTGCCACTAAGTAGCAGCATCATGCAGTGACATAAAACTAAGGGCCGTATCTATAAACCTCTTTCGAATGACAACCAACTGCTCACCAATGCTTTCTCTATGAGGATAACAGTTGGTTGTCATTCGAAAGAGGTTTCTAATATCGGCCCTAGAACTTCTATGCGTCCCGCTAGACTTTGAATGCCGCGCAGCAGCGAGAAAACATTTTGTTGGTACAATTGTTTATTATTAGTAGTAGCAATGTATTGTTGTTTGCAGTATGTGCGTATGTTTTCAATACTTTGTACAAAGTTTTATTGCAACTATAAATCAAGTAAACACAAATATGAACTTTAAATAGAAGAATTTCATTTATCATAATATTAAACAAAACAAAGTATCCTTTTCCACAAAGTTTCCTACGGCATCTGGGTGGTTAGTTGTCAAAGAAAACATATCTTTCACATACAGGTGCGCACATTTCGCATACTGAAAGTGGCCCCTTGCATGGAATAAAGGAATCATTTGCTGGGTACAGATTAAGTGGCTATTCCAATCACCATAATGTTCCGCAACTATGAACTTCTTCATAAGCGAAATCATAATTATGTATTGAACCCACAAAGCTGCAGTGAGTCCATTCTCCTTGACACGATCAAGTTCATCTCGTAATTTATTTTGAAGTGAGATTAGGTGAGCATGATCTCTGACTTTTTGTGGAGTGAGTTGCTCCGTATTGCACAATGTGTTTATGATCACTTCTTCTTGCGGTGAAATATATGCACCATCCAGAATTAATCGAGTTAAAGCAGACTGTACTAGGAGTCCCTCTAACTACTCTACTATAAGCATGTCCAGTTAACATTATGTCCACTGAGTTAGAAGCAAAAATGGAGCATAACACATCCTTCAGTCCACTTCCTGCCATGATGTGGCCTAAGTACCCCATATAAGACATAAGCATATGAAATCCTCTCGACCTTACAACTACTGTTTCAAACAAAGGATTATCTGTCAAAGAATATACTATGTCCCGAGTCTTAATGTACAATGGCTGATCGAATGTTACGAAACAAGTTTTGGAGCTTTGCTGATGACTGTCTGTGGCAGCATAATTCAGAGCAGTGAACACTGTATTGTAGTCGTTAGGTGGTGAATTTATGAACGATAGAGATTTCACACAAATTTTATCCAAATTTACTAATTCACAAATCAACTGCATGAAACCCTTCCACTTTGGAATGATTGGTACTTTTTGGGTGTTCTGCAGTGAGTAGACCAATTTTCCTGACATCCATAATACATCTTAAAGACTGGGTGCAAATATATCAGAAGGAACGGGATGTTGTACATTCAAGTCCTGAACAACAATTTGCTTTAATGCGTTATTGTTTACATTCACAATCTTCTGTACTTCCAGAACCCCTAGCATACCAACTTCTACAGCAGAGGGAGCTATTTTCAGCCTTTTAATTTTTTTTATTTGGTGGGACGAAGAGCTTGGGCAGGTGTGATGCGTTTGACAGGTGTCGTATTTAAACCTTCTAGAGTAGCCGAATTAAAGTCCGCATTATAAAAAGTATTTTGACTGAATGTTCCTGACGGTATAGCCTCTGGAGAGTGATACATTGTCGATAGCTCTAGTTGTTGAACATCGTGATATGATGCACTAAACCCCAAACGTGCAAGTAGATTTACCAGTTTTTTTGATCCAAGGTTTCTGTAGATAAACAAAGCGATGCCTAGCAAGATAGGAGATAGAAACGTTCGAGGCCTGATGATTGAGGTAATGGCGTAGGAAACGACTGTTAACTTCCTTTTTACATTGTTGTTTTCTTTCCTTTTTCCTGAAAGAGAATCCATGAGAACCCTTAGAGTCTTAGGAACCATTTCATCTGCCTCGTTGCAGAAATCATCACTAGTCGGGTAAACAGTAGTTTCGTATGCCATCAACTGCATATCTTCCAATAGTATAGCAGCAGCTGTTTTAACGATTCTTTCCGTTCTGCATTTTTATGACTACATCTTGAAATATATCAGCTATCATTTAATGTTTTTTCACAAGCATCACGAAAGCATTCAACAGTTTTTCAAATCAGTATAATGCTAAAAACAATTCGATGCCCATATTTTTTCTTCATGTTTTTCTCTGACTGTCGCTGGTGTTGGTTTTTCTCCAGAAATTTGCTCCATTAGCTCATCTAAACAGTATTGACAATCACCCTTTCCTTCTAGGTAGCTGTAAATCTTCTCCATTACTTTTGCAACGCCGACATCCTCAGGACGACCTCTTTTCCTTCCAGTAGATGCAGAGCCTATAAAAAATGTTTGTAGCAATCATCACGATATATCGCGTTAACGACATGTAATTCTCGTACAGTGTTGACACGTCTTGCAATAGTGTCTCCCAATTCATCCTTGTGATCACGTGCACGAGTTAAAAGAGAGAGATCAAAATTAGTTGTTTGTACAGCATTAACTTGTCTACGCTTAGCCAGAGGCTTTTTTACTCTGTGTAGAGTAAAATTTACCATCAATAGTTTCACTACACAACAAACAATGTGTTTTAAAATCAATCTTACTTTGAGTTGAACGCAGACATGGGACTGAATGTGAAGTTCCAGGTTGTTGCTCTGAAGGACACACTGTCAAGTCACGTGCAATTGTTTGAGGCCTCGTATACTGTTTCCTTGATGTCCATCTTTTCTTGCAAACTTGCCTTTATTAACCCCTTAATCCCTTTTTCATCTACATTACACCTATCACTGCACAATCTTCATAACGTATAATACATTTTCCAGCCATTTTCAGTACGCTACGTACCCTCCCTTGTCTATGCACACTTCCTCAAATTGCGTGATATTCGACAACACAGACAAAGATGTTAAAAAAAAAAAAACTCCAGACAATAACGTTTACAGAACTGATCAACGATTTGAAAGACTTGAAACTTGTGGCTTTGTTCCTTCATAGATCCATCGACGACTGTGCTGCCCAGTAATATTTACAAATAAATAACATGTGCACATGGCTTACAAATCCTCACAAGACGCGCGTAGAAGAAATATTTGTGGACTAATTGTCACTAATAATGTATTAGTATGTTTCCATTAACATTTTAAATATAAAAAGTATATTTGAAAATATATAAAAACCCTGCTTTGTAAATCACAAAATCATGTTCATAACGAAGCAGATAATTATTGCGCAATAGAACATAAAATTTCTTTAAAAAAAAAGTAAAGTATTGATTGTCAATAACAGTATCTTCAGTGTTCGATTTAAATAACTTGATGGTTTCATTATATGAAAAATAAATATGAATAACATTGCCATATTTTTTATAAATGGTTCAACTATAAAATTAAATGACTGATTATTTTTTTCTAATACAACCAATATAGCAAGAAATTTCAAGATCATGCAATTTTCAACATCCTGTATTTTCTCAAGTATTGATTTTATAGAAATATTTTATTTGCTTTTTTTGTCGGAAATCATATTCTCTTTAATTTTGTATATGAATTCATGTTTGCTACATACCATAGTTTGGGCACTACTTAAGGAAAACCATGAAAATAAACATTTAAACGTTCCCCCGACCCCCCACTCACCACCCACCAACGTGGAATTTTAGTATGTTGTTCGGTATACTTTACCTTACACATTTTTAAATTTTCAAAACTACACGATTTTTTTTCCTAATCAGTGTTTTTTGAACTAAATTGCCTGGATTATAGTTTATTTTCAATCTTCGATTAATTTGAGAGTGGTTCAAATAGAAATACAACAAATTATGTTAGACTGTGTTACATAATACTTGTTGAGTTGTTATTGCATTTAATAACATAGCTGCTAATATAACATTTAGTAATGAGGAAATATACGTTGTAAGTAGACGTCACATGATTTTCTTAAACGGTTTTAAAAAATATGGTCTCGAAAATGGAAATATTTATTGTAGTGTTAGTTTGTGTACTACGATTAATATTATAAATTAAAAAACCCAGCAAGAATCTTTATGTTATGCTAGATCACGAAATTATCAAGTTTATAAAAATAATAGGAAAGAAAGGTTTGAGAATCAAATGATGTATATTTTGTTGAGTCTCATATTGTTGAAAGCACTGCTTGGAAATTTTACTACATTAAAAGTATAACTGTTTAAAGAGATAGATGTCAACTGCTGTTAGGTGGAAGTTGTATATAATTAACAAAACATTGTATTAATTAAAAAGTTATGATAATAACAGTATATTATTTTCAGTCCTGTATTTTTTACTTTCAAATGGATTAGTAATACATCCGGAAAGATCAACTAAATATAAAAATTGGTTTAGTTAGATATTAAATTATAATAATTTTAATAAATAAATACTTTTTTTCCCTTTCGACATGATTGATGCTACTGGAAGAGCTCTTGAAGATTACGTAAATATAACAATCAACATTTTCTAATATAAAAGTGGTAAAACTTATGTTAACCAAATACAAAATAATCATAAAAGTGAGTATTTTTTTGTCGGTGAAGAAGAATTAATACATTGAAAACAAACAAAAATATTTTGTTGCTGTTGGAAACATGTCAGGTGTTATGAGTGGTAAGCTTCATCATCGCAACCAACACGTATAAATGTGTCCAAAATGTTTTAGAAAATTTAAGGAACAAATATTATTACATAACCATGTGGAAATATGTTTAAAATTTGATGACTTTATTCAAAATGTTGAACTACCGACAGAAGAAAATTATTTTTGCGATTACAACACAAAGGGTGGTGAAACATTTAATCAATTGGTAAGCAACATTGACTTAGAAGATTATTTAACGCAAGTTGAAATAAAGAAACGATAAACTGAATTATTAAATTAACATATACAATTACTTTTTGGATTCATAACACAACAATATGTTGAATTTGCTGATAAAACTAATGAATTAACTGCTAATTTACATAGTTAGCTAATTATTGATGTGATAGATACGAGAAAAATAAATACAAAATAGAATATTAGGAAGTTAGATCACGACTTAATTAATTCAAAAAGTGAGAAACGTGTCATAATAAATTTAAAGATGGTAAATCAAGTAATGATGGTGAAATAGCTGATAAAATTTGGAATTATGAAATAAGTACAGGAGAACATCGTTTTGCTTTATGTGAAGAATGCGACCAAAAAATGTAGAAATAACAAAACATTTATTCCCCTTGTATGCCATAATTTAACGGGATATGATAGTAATTAAATGATAAACAATTAGATAACATTCATAATTGGACAGTTGGTGCTAATAAGATTAATATTATTGCTACAAGTGCAAAAATGTCGACAATTTAGAAAAATAATTGTAGTTAGAGAAAAAGTAATAAAATAATGTTAAAATGAAAAAAATGTGAATTCGAACATAATTATACATCTGCTAAAAAAATTATTTAAATATACTGGATCTCAACTAGAAACTGTGTGGTACCCCAGATAGCTGGACAAAATTTATTGGCTGCCCTTAATTTATTTCGACATCATTACAAACGGCAATTAAGAACCAAATATTAACAATGCCTACTGCCATATCTATAAAAAAAATTAGAGAACTAATGCATGTTGAATTTAAAGTAAAAGAGATCAAATTTTGGCATGGGATGCATGTATTTTCTGTAATAAAGGAGAGCTAATAAATTAGTTAAATATGATCATTTAAAACACTTTAACCATATTTTTAAAGATTGTAGTAAAGTGGAAATATATTTCTTACTTAGAAAAGGAGCATAGTCATACGAATATATTGACTGCATGGAGAAATTAAACCTTACAAAATTTCCAGCTGTTGATAATGTTCATTAATAACTGAGTGGTGATATATCATGAACTATCAATGTGTTAAAAATTGTGGAGCTTTATTATAACAAAAACAACGGAAACTGGGAATTCAGATTACCATTTATTATATTTAAGGCGTGTGTAATCTTATTTTCTGATGTGTCTGATAATTTTAGAAGAATGTGTATTTATAATTTAGAACCAAACCTATTATGTAAAATTACACCACATTTAAGGTTTAATGCAGCTATGAAATTTACGAGACAAAGAATTGATTTATATACAAACGAAGAAATGTACTTGCTTTATGAAAAAAAAAAAGGGAGACGAGGTGGAATTTTACAAATTGTTAATTCTTAAGCTAAAGCTAACAATTGCTTTTATTATGATGATGCTACTGAAATTGTTTACACACATGCTAAAGCTAAGGCAGAAAATAAGGTATATCATGATTCCAAAAATTAACGAGTTATATTATATATTTATATGCTAATAACTTATATGGTTGTGCAATGTGAAAAAAACTTAGTATTAAATCCTATTATTGAATGGCTGAAGTGGCATTAGACGTATTTATCGAACAAAAAAAAATATTCTTGGGATGAACTTTGAAGGAGAGTGTTTTGACTTAGAAATTGATCTAGAAGTTCTAGAGGAAATCATCGGTTTTATAATGATATTGCTCCTGCTCCAAATCACGAACCCGTTACAAAATTATCAAACTTAAAAATAAAAGTCTGATCTAAGTAAATAGAAAGTGATAAGGGAATAAAATACAACAAACTATTAGTATTATTACTAAGCAAAAAAATAATAAATAAGATTGTTAAAGGAATATAATATTAGGTGTGATGTTAAACTTCTAAAATTCATAGACGTATCAGATCAACTCAAAAAGTCAGGCTAAAATCATATGTATGTATGTGTGTATATATATACACACACACACACACACATATATATATATATATATATATATATATATATATATATATATATATATATATATATATATATATATATATATATATATATATATACTGAAGTACGATAGAACGCACAATATTAATTTGAAAAATATATCTTTAAACGTATGAATAACAGTGTATTTGGAAAGCGAATGGGAAATATAAGAAATCGTACAAATATAAAATTAATAAACAATAATATAGCGGTAATGAATTAAATATCAAGAATCAGGTATCGAAATAGAAGTAGTCTTGATGAAGACTTAGTTATTATTTCTTGGAAATACGAAACATTAAATTAAGTAAACCATTATTTGGCGAAATGAATATGTTATATATATTAAAATTATTAATGTTTAGACAATATATTTTATAATAGTGAAACACGGTTCTGATATGAACCTATTAGGAACTGATTCTGATTCAATTGTAATATAAATTGAAGGAAAAGACTGATAGTAGTGAAAATAAGGTATATAAAGGAATTTGAACATTTTATACAAAAGAAATTAAACTTAGTGACTGTAAAATTTTTGTTTATAAACTTGAAGCTAGAATAGAATAAATGACTAATCTTCGTTTATTAGGCCTTACTTTATTTACAACTAAACAAACCAAAATTGAATTTATCATGTGTTTACAAAATAAAAACATTATTAAACTTGCTCATGATCATCATTAAATAAAAACCTAATCCAACATAAAACTACCGAAATTTAATAATATTACATTATGTTTTTAAAATATAGTAGTATAGTACATGCTAGTTTCCGGACAAAATTTGGATTGACATAAAATCATTAACCTAGCCAAATGTAGCGTAACCTAGCCAAATATAGCGTAACCTAGCCAAGCATATCAACCGAAAACTATTAAATTTTAAACATTTATGCACAAATATAATAAAAAATAATTTTGTAATAAATAAAAGAAAATGAGCAAGATCCAGGCATTTGTTGGTTTCGATGTTGATTTAAATATAAGATATAAAATGCAAGTATCGTACCTCACTATCGCAAAGATTTAAAAAGGATAACAAATTCGATGTTTCATCATTTGTTCAAGAAATTAGTAACAAATTGAAATTTGTGTTTTATGATCAAGGCACGAGTATACTGATTAAAAAAAAAAATGCACACAATCCAACTCTGGTTTCATGGAAGTATTATTCACATTTAACACAAAGAAGATAGCAGACCTAAATAAAAAAGGTTAAAAAGTCGATATGTGAAAGCATATGTATTTTAGAGGATGGTATTTTCAACACGTTCTTAGCGCATATCTTAACGAGAAACACAAAGATGACAAAGGACGCATAGAAGACGTTGAGAATTGGACTTTATAAACTCAATATAAAATCATTTATGAATTATAGCACATTTTATGAATACTGCTGAAAATGTAATGAGAACGATAAACAAATTGGCTACGGTTAAACTAAATAAAAATAAGTTGTAATTTTTTATAAATTATATTAAAATAACAAGAATTATAACACAGCAATTTTTGTTTGAGCTATGTTGGATTGGTAGGACGAAATTTACAAACAAATGTAATTATATTAAATAAAATTGGTTATTTTAAATATTATTTACGGTAATTTGGGTAAAAAATACTGATTTTGAGGCACCCCATGTTTTGTCATGAAACTCTCAAGAATTATTCCTAGGGCCCGGTAGTTTTCGCGAAAAGGTTTTTACAGCACTTTGTTTCAGTGCCTTACGTGCGCACCTGCATCTCCGCTATGTGGTCAGTGATTGGATATTGTAACACCCAGCATGAGGAAGTTAAACCCACAAATCACAGATGTGTTGTGTATCAGTTATCCATATACTGATTGGCACAGTCAAATGAATAATAACTCTGCACAAAAACACTCTGCCACTGCCAATAACCATGAAGTTGAGCTGCAGGTGTGCACGTAATACACTAAACAAAGTGGGGCAAAAATATTTTCGCGAAAACTACTGGGCCCTAACTATACCACTACTGAGATTTTTTTTTTTGCAAATAAATTGTTGTTTTCATTCATTTGTGACTTTAGCGTTGTTGTAAGGTAAAAGATCAACGTCGCATTGCTCAGGTCGTTGAATTCATCGAGTCAGTAAACAACTCTGGAACTATTATTTTTTAATTTGTTCTTAAGAATATTGTAATTAGATAAACGTTTTATGAAATGCAGAAGACAGAGTAAGTGCGAACTCACATACATATATGTATAATTTGATTTAATTTTCATTGATTCCTATTCTTAACGTTTTTAAAAGACGCGCGTTTAAATCTAAAACCAAAGTTCAAATTGAAAATCTGTCGTATCCTTTACTTCGAACACAATAATTTCCCCAGAACGTAGTGCTTTTGTATACTACCCTTACATACAATTTGAGTTAAATTATAAACAAGCAAGCATTCACACGTTTCTTGCTTAAGTTATCAGGTAACTCATGAAACTAAAGTCTTACCTTGTTTCAAGATTGTCATGCCATGCTTGTGCAGGATGTCCACAGTGAAAGCCATTTAAATACCTTACTAAATTTTTCCTTTCAAATATTTTATGTTATTCATCAACTCATTATCTCATTATAATTAAAATAACTTGACAGTTCCCCGTAGCCTTAAAGCGAACGTGACGGAATTTTAACCATTGTATGCAGCTTAATGTATGGATTTTTTAAACATGCAACGAATACCTGACAATTCAAGGTCACTTACATAACCAAACAGGTTTTGTACAGGTTCTCCACCGCTCATTAATTATTCATTCTTGTCGAGTATTACACCTGGCAGTGAATCGGCCTGCCACGCCAGCCATATGCTCTTGAAGTGTTTCTGCACCAAACATATCGCTATTTCGAGGTGGAGATATGAGAGATAGGCTAGCGGGTTCTGATGCATAGTCACTGACGTCACCTATATATGTTAGTCATTTCACTGTCACCAAGTCCGCGAAGAACCGGTATCAGTCACCAATTGTTTACCAGATGCCTGCGAGAATGTGACCATAATATCGTCACCTACTATACTAAATATCAAGAGTAGCTCACACATGTTATTGCCGGATACTGTTCAGTACATCAGAGCGACTCTTAACATGGGAATTTATTGTGTTCGTTCAAATACTTATGATATATCAGTGCGTGAGCGTGTGTGTGTGTATATATATATATATATATATATATATATAGTGGGCTATAATATATATATATATATATATATATATATATATATATATATATATATATGTGTGTGTGTGTGTGTGTGTATCTATCCAGAAGTGTAGAATATTCGTTAGAATACTCGTAACAACCAAACTATACGACCCAATAAGAGTACGCACAAAAAACTGACTCTTGAAAGGGAACACACCCTCCTATGTGCCCTGCCTACTAAACCTATTCTAAAGACGCTTTCGCTGCTCAAGTGTTACCTCAGAAATAATTTTACAAGTTAGACCGCACTGTGTAAATATAAATATACTTACTTACCAATACTGCTTCACCAAAAGCACAGATTGCTTTCGAAATGGAGTAGTGATTACCACCTGCTTAACCTGCCAATGAGATTACTGTCTTCCGTGTTACGGCTTAGAATATTCTCTCAACTTCGAAGAACTGCCCTTTAGTGTCTCACCTTGTTATGGCACGAGACCACAGCATATTCGTAAAGTGCGACGTCGAAGGTCGCTGAATATCTGAGGCAAGTTACTAAACACGGCTACGATGGAATATCTGCAGCCTCGAGGACATTATAGCACGCCCCAGCGTATCCGCCAGTAGACGCGATTAACGGGGACATGTTTGTAATACATCGCGAGTATTTAGGAGGTACATAAGGCGGGCAGGGTAGCTGTCTGCCGGCATGTGACCACCAAGACGCCATGTTTCTGCCCGAGGTGCTGACCTACCGTGCTCGACCGTCGTAACCTCGACCACAACCAGCCTGCCCGGGTTATTACAAGGTGAGCCACATCAAGTCATATCTGCACATTAACTGGACTATTTACATTGCTGTGGCCAGAGTACTAAGTAAAGCTCCTCCGCGGGTAACTTTTAATGTAACTCAATTATACGAATTAATAATTATATATTTTATACTTTTATAAAATAACGTCTCTTAATTCACATAACGTACTTTCCTTATAACAGCAAACCCTTAATGCTGCGGAGACACCGAAATAACGACTGTTGAAGTCCAGTAAAACTAAGTAAAAGCTACAAGGTTGAATCCGCAACAACCTGCTGCTAGGGGTAAGATTAATATCATAACACAGAATTTTTACTTTTCTGAAAACAAAACTGTTCCTTTTTCTGTATATAAACAATTAAGGAGATCAAATTATTTCTACCAACCTTCATAAAACTACTCAGCAGATCAGTACGAGGCTACCAGCTGCTGGAACTGTTCAAAATACCACTTACACAAGTACTATCTCTACCTACTGTTACAGCAACACTATTAAAAAAACTAAAAAGATACCAAGCTGAGAAATTACAAATAGAAATAAAAGTTATTTGCTATAGTTTCCATGCGAACTGGAGAAGTAAAATTAATCCAAAATCTTATGTAATGCCAGTTAATATCAATATTCAATACGTATTAAATCTGTCCTCTAAAGAATACTCTCTCAAATACCAGTATGAATTGGTTAAGCATCGGTTCTCTTCCATACACACACTGCAGGCTTCGCCAGTTTCTTAAATGATACAGTGGACCACCGAAACAGCTGTACCTATACAGTCTTATAATATTATATAGTAAAATCCACCTAATAAGAGGCCATAATCACCCTATGCGTGCAGGTTACTCTGAAAAACAAATCGAGGAACAATAAATAGAAGCGCACTGATGTCTAACGGAGAAAGTTTCCTTGAAGACATACGCCAATATTAGCTGATACAACAACAGGCAGTACTAGATTTATTGGAATTATTTATTTATTTTTGTAGCACCATTTAGTTTGGTGATTAACTGCAAAACACAGGTGGCATTAGCCGTCCTAGAATCAGTTGACATCCAGCAAGGCTTTTCCCAAGAATGGGAGAAATTTGTCATTAATTGAATTCTACCCTATGGCACGTTTAACATCTGGGCATTTGACGAGGACCGTCAGTATTTTGAGAAGCAATTTAAAATTAGTAAGAATATTATCTACACCAGTCTCACGATTGTCTCTGTTTCTAACCAGAAAATTACTGAGAAACAGATAAATGGAGCAAGTGAAAAAATGTCGATCCCACGCCAAAACGGTTTATTTCCAAAATTTAAGTTAAAGCTGGTTTTAATACAAACCGTAATTATGTCTTGGTAGAAAAGAATTTGCGGTTGGAAGGTTTCCCAACGTTGCTCAAGGTACGCCCGATGGCTGTAATGTTATCTTTAAATTGCGATGTACGAGGAGGCTTCTTTCGCGTACCCCAGAGAGCTGGATGAACCATGCATCTTAGATGACTTTGGCAAATAACGAGACTACTGACGGTACTACTTTATAGACAAAATTTGGAATTTTAACACCTGGAAACTTTGGGTGATAACACTTTCATTGCCACTTTAAATATTACAGTGTTACATATTTAATTTGTTGACTAAATTAATTTTTTTTGTAGTTATATTTTTACGTAATAATTGTATTGTTCCTATTGTATAATGTCTTGGACAAGAATAATTAAATCAAATTCCCCCCCCTCCCAATTGTAAAGTCGACAAACGAACATAATGTTTCAGATAACGTTAGTCACCACCTCATTATACTGCGTCTTGTCGATCACAATATCGACAACTCCCCATGCATTAAGATATCTAGCCACTGAAAGCATTTACAAAGCCCACTTGGCGGCACTACTAGTTTAAAGTAATGCATTTTGTATCCAAGAATCCCAATAGTTTGTTTTAATAAAGTAACTCAAGTAGCACTACCAGGCCAGAAACCGAAATTCTTATATGCACAACTCGTCGATTTTACTATAATTTACTTATCTTGGGAATGAAACATTTAACATCTGCATATAAACTCTGGAACAGTGTTTAAGTAGACCATTATACCGGCGACACCCTCTCAATAGCTGACTGGTGACTTCATAGAAGCAAACTTTCTTGACTGTGACCGAATTAATGTACCAAATCCCCTGTCAAGTACACAGGGTAAGGAAAGTTTGCCTAAAACAGGCGGAACTCCAAGTGAAATAATTATGTTACAAGAAGAGAAATAGCGCAAATAAATAATTTTTCCGCAGGTTCATATAAAACTACGTAAGTGCCTAAGTAAGACTTGGTCGAGAAGGATAACATTGTACCCACCAGCTATTCCTAGAAATCCTGGTGTGTTGACATAAGTAATATGGAAACTTTCAGCTATATATTACAATGACATTGTGCTAGGAAGTTCCTTATAATGCCAGAGACTTAGCTTACCATTTGGGTATGGTAGAAACTCTTTAGGTACAGTAATCAAGAAGATCAACGCTTAGAATGGAATAAGGGGTGAGGTGTAAAAATTAGTGAGGAGTTGACGAATATAAAATTAATGAACACCACTAAAACTAACCGATCAACACAATCTAATTGTCTCCAATAAAGGCACCTGAGGAGAAGGAGGTTTTCACACTGCATCCAAATATTATAAAAGGAAATTACTCCGTACTTGTGGCCTATGACAGCAACTCTTAGGCTGGAATTCATAGTCGAAGGCTTGTTTGGCAAATAAGTAGTACTTCGTGAAGCAATGCTTATTCTCTAAACCATACTTACTTCAGCAATGAATTCATAAACGCCTACTTCATGAAGTAAAACTTAAACAAGCATTACTAATATAGTATAGGCCAAGTTGTACTTGACAAAGTAACCAAATAAGTATCGCTGCAATATCAACACCAACATGACACAACTGAGTTTGTATTTTAATTACAGTAGTCATGTACAGTAATTGAATATTTGGTTACATTTGATTGTCACTTCCACTTGAAAGAATTTTTCTTTTACTTTAATGCATGTTCAAAATTAAATAACAATACAAATGTCAAAAACGAGTTAGTTAATTTCTTAACATATTTTTTTGTATCTGTGCAGTTTACTAACCGTGAAATAAAAAATTACATTCACGACTCAACTCGCTGAAAAAAAAGTTTGGCATGAACACGTGCTGCATACTTGTTAATGAGAATATTTTACTTAAATGTATTCCTGTTGATATTCAGCGTAGGAATATAAATAATGATGAAATTAACGTTTATATATGCCACTTATTATTGCCGAACCTGTTTTGTTTAGCAGCTGGCAACATAACTTCATATCACAAAGCTGGCTTTGAGCACTTTTTTAGTAATTTTTGTGAAAGAAGTGGTCAAGAGTACAAAAACTGTATTGTTGTGATCTTATGAATAGCTTTCTGTCAGATTCAAAACTGAGAAGTTTACACTAAATTAGTGCTATGTACACGTTGCGCTTGGCAGAAATGGTTTAGATTATAGGTCAACAAATGCCCGTTCGTATGCTTCAATGAAGTTAACATAATGCTGGTTTTTACAAGTAAGTCCGATTGCGTCTGTTACTGACTTAAAATGAAATGCTCCTATATTATACATCCTAAACATGTTCTTGACCACATCTCATGCTGCATTTGAAATAAAGTTTATATGATCTTTGAAAGAGCTGTACAATGGGAGTGCATGACTGGATTTATTTTCTTGGACATACTCCATTGCGAAATGGAGTATGTTCAAGCAAATCAATATCAGTCATAAAGTTTATAAACGGACTGCCGGACGTGTTTTGCCTACCACCTGAAACCATAACCTACCACAAAACAGACATTGAGCATATTTGTGAATTTCGAGTTTGATGAGATAAAATGAACGATCTTGTGTACTAAAATTGAATGCTGTGATCACATAATATTATCTTTCTGTCAGCTTCCAACATGGCATGCTACCACTTGGCGAAAATTTATTTAGGTTATAGGCGACGCTAAATTTCTTTCACTTCAGTTAAAATATTATTATTCTTGTTTATATAAGTAGGTCCTAACAGAAACAGCTGTTGTTGTGTAGAAATTTACTGGGTGTAAAGTTCGTAGACCTTGATAGGCCTAGACCACGTCCGTAGAAAAAAAGATCTGGACACTCGCCTGGAAACTTGACCCCTTTGTTGTTTGGCTGCAGTTCGCCAAGTTACCTATAATGCTATACATTTTTTGGTGCTGTAACCAGAGCAATCGAGCTTGAACTCCGCCCTCTTCCCTCCCACTAATATACACAATTTATCAAAACATATTTTTTTATCAAGTTATGAAATACTTCCTTCGTTCACAATTTTAAACCATGGCTCCAGAAATCTTTATTTACTTTATAATGTTAACAGTGGAAAAAAGTGGGCAGAGTTTGAGTCCGACCGCCCGAAATACATTGCCAAAAAGTACAACATTCTCGGTAACTTGACGAACTACAGCCAAACAACAAGGGGGTCAAGCAAAATACATTGGTAGATAGGCGAGTATCCAGATCTGTTCTTCTACGACGTGAAACCTTTTTGTCTGTGTCTATGACCGTGGCCTAGGCCTATTATAAATGGATTTTAACATTTTCAAACTGCAAATTTATCATTGTAATATGTAGCCAGGTAAACGTAACGAAATATTCGGTTCATATTCAAACGTAATTTAGTCCGAATGCAAGAATCTGGTGTGTTCTTTCAATGTCCTGTTAATGTCCTGCTTTCTGCAAGGTAGTGATCTTTTCTCCTCGTTAATCTTCGTATCGTCCTGTACAATTGATGTCGACAACTAAAGAGGAGTCTATAACATACTTTAAGTCCTTTATGCATACACAAATAATATATTATCTCCCTGACAAAGTTGTATTTGTGTACATGTTAAACTTTAGACAGAACAGAGAAATTCTTTAAACAATTTAATGAGCGACTTCTAAATGGTATCCATACTGAATAACATTTTCAACAGCGAAAACGAGTGCGTAATAAATGAATAAAAAGAAATAAAACCTAAAAGAATACATCACATCAAAGACTGATGTTCAAGTTAGCAGAGATTAAAATTTTGTTAAGTTTATAAATTATAAATAAGTAAATATTGTGACAGGCCCATATGGTCGCCACCCCGATTTATTATATTTAATAGTTGTCAGTGTCAACAATCATAAATCAATGTGCAATAATAACCATGCCTTGCGATTATTCATTCTCCTCGTCACTGTATCAGGATCACATTGCAATAGTTCTCATTAAAATACCATTACTGCACCAAGATTTATGTTAAAGTAAGGAATTGTATATATTTTGTCTTTATGAAAACGAGGGAGAGGAGAAGCAGGTGCATAGAGAGTCTTGGGGACACACCCCACCCCCGCTCGAACCACCACCCTAGCTGGTCACGAGGGGACGAGTCCAGCCAATGGTTTTGCTAGTTGTTAGACTACTGTGTTATAGATATGTAGTAACTAAGAAAACATTAAGGTTAACAAGTAAATGAACCATTTTATGTAACTGAATGTAAATAGCGACGATAAATTAAGAAATTATCTAATAAATACGGATCTGTTCGGAATTGTTGTCCCCGAGAGCCGGGGCCATCGGTTGTAAGTTGACTCCTGATTGGCCCAAAAGAAACCGGAGCTTGCAGGCCAAGTGACGGGCGGTTTTGGCGCAAATCAGGGAGAAGCAAGCCGGCGTCGGTCCGGGACGGACGTTGTCAAGCCGAGAGGGTCGTCGGCGAGTCACGGCGACGGTAGGGCAGAGTACCACCGTCAGGCGTCGAAGCTATGCGTCGAGACGCGGAGTATTGTGGGCCGAGGCGCCATCATCGTCGTTGTTTTGGGCGTCGGGACGCCATTAAGATTTCGCCAAGTCACAAAGTACGTCGGGCCGAGACACCTCTGATTAGTAATGGTAGAGTGACAGTGATTGCGAGGCATTTGATATTCTAATTAGTTGTCGGGGTCTCCGTGCGCGCGACTGTGATCCTTAAGAGCCGTACCGACAATTCTACGTCAGTATCGGTTCGCCCTGAGAGTACAGCAACGACGTGCTACCCGGGTCAAAAGACTTGTAACTTTTTCATTACATATCTAGTATCATAGTATCCAGAACTTCACCCAGCAAACAATAGCCAACCAAACACCCGCAGAAATATTTCAAAAAAGAAATTTAATAAGTGAAAAACACAAACGAACATCGTAATATAAACGTAATATCATCTGAATACAACACCAATCGCTGAAACATGTCATCCGCCGGAAAAAGGACTTCGTTCGATGGAAAGGAACAAATGTTTGTCGACGAAACCATTTATACGTGCTGGGATCAGCCCTGAGCCATTGTCCAGGCCTGTTTCACATTTCTCCACCTGCCCGTATCTACCAGTCCGCTATCTTCATAGGTAATTTAATCAATAGTTTATACTGTTCCGACCTCAACCATTACTCTGACTACTAATTGGTTTATGCTCTTCGGATTTGTAAATTTTATTTGATATACATTCCTGTATTTGTGAAACGTAATTGTAGTCGCTCCATCTATATGGAATTACGCCCAGCGCTGCATGATTCATATGTCAACAGACTTAATGTACTCCGCTGCGATTCGTATTTGATTCCCGATGGCGTCACTCCAGATTTTCGCGCGTGACAGATGTAGTGAACGTTGCCGTTGGCCAGCGAATTTTCTTGACGTGCTCGTGATTCCCCCGTCCTCTCGCTCCCTTACTTCTTCATACTCACTTCACGTACTCACCAGCACTCAAGACTGTAACCGGCATATAGCCTTTAAATGTAAATAAAATATATATTGTGAATACTGTAAATTAAGTTAGAATAGTCGTAGAAAGCCTGTTGAAATTTCATTATGATTAAAATTGTTTTATGTGAATCAATTGCAAAACTTTGTTTAAAGTAATTAATGTGTACGTTAGTTTTGAGTACTGACGAGAGGCGCAGTATGATCAGAGGATTGTGGCATTGTGTCATGGCAGATTGACGCTTAACACAGCAGGGGAGGGAAAGTAGGAAAACATGGGGTGAAAGCAAGCAAACAGACTTGAGCCGTCGAGGCGCGCGCGACTTGGATGCTGAAAATTTGGGCATCGAGAGGCGCGGCTACGCCCACCCCCCCTGCTGTGCAATTTAATATTAACTTTATAATTATTCATCAGAATTTTATAAAATTTTGTAAATTTGTTCAAAGGGATGTTAATGTATGTGAATTTTAAAAAGATGCAATAAATTGATACGGAGGAATGTCAGGGTTTGTTGTCGTCGTCACCCAATAGAAACGCGATTGGCTGAAAGTTAAAATGGGGGCGGTCCTAGGAGAGTTCGCCACCTAGGCGCGAAGGCGAAAGATAAGGGGGACTCCGGCGACGATCTCCACGAAGTGTGGACGCGTCGAGTAGAGTCACCGCGGACGTTTGTGGAAGGCCGCGGAGAAAACCTACGTCTGCTACAACCTTCACGAAGAGTGGACACGGGTCGATTCACGGGAATTCGCGGGAAGCCGCATATAAAATTGATTCTGGCCGCGACTGTCACTAAGAGTGCGATATTCGCAAGAGTTCGTGGTTAAAAGTTTTAAAACGATACTCAGTATAGCATATCATCTCTCGTGGGACAGACGAAACAAGTTCAGGGTTCTGAAGTATCGAAGTACATAAACGAGCGGTGTCTTGAATCAATAGTAATATATAACCACACAACATTAAGAAAGAGAGAGGATATACCAAGACCTAGCTGCTAAGCACTGGCCAGAAACTCTCTACTCCACGGCTGAGTATTAGTTGAACACCGAGAAGGGAAGAATTAAAAACTTAGTTCATATGATAGTGTTCTAATCGTTGTACACATGTGTAGGAAGCACTCCATTACAAAAGTCGTGCAGGCACTGGCATTTCTACGGGCCATCGTGTCAAATGTGTTTCATTAGTTCCCGGATTCGGGTAATATCACCACCTCCTCCAGTGACAACTGCTGTGACGCACAAACTATTTTTGACACGGGATGCCGTCAGCTAACTGGATTACTAATAGGTGATATACAAGTACAGCAGATCACTAGCTAAACCATTGTTTGACTACAACAACTTGTGCGTAGTCATACAATCAAGCTCATAAACTCGCTGTGACTCACTTAAGCTACTGCTCGACTAGGGCACCTACATTCACAGCTTATTACACTGCACAACGATTGACTTGGACAAGAGTTTGAACTATCAATGCTTGAAAGAAAGTTTTCCTGGATTGATGAGTCGACACATATGTTCAAACAGGTCGATGGTAGAACATGGTACATCGCCAAGTTCTTGAAGCAACCTGTCCCTTATGTTCGCCGTGGATCCTGCCCGAACGGACTCTAATCATTGCGGGAATCCATGGTGCAGTTATGTTCCCAAAACATTGTGCCACTTCTTGTAAATTCCATGACATGCCACCGGACCACCGTAATCAGAGAGTAGGGAGTTCTACGCCCTAAACAGCATGTTTCTATATTTCGACTGTGCGTGAGTGTGCGTGTAGTGTTATTAGTGGTAGTCTTGGAAGTGGTCGTAGTGAAAGTGAATTTGTACAGCGATGTACCTACATGAAAACATTATAAAAATTTCTTCTATGTTTATTGCCTTTTTTGTTTACTGTTGATTTATATTAGCTTTTTTACTATCAGTTATTTTTAACGACAGATTTTTTTGTTGAGAATTTCTGTAGTTCGCCGTGGTTTTGGTTGGTGTTATTACGGAATTATTAATAAGCAGTGCCCGAACATCGAAGGACTATACGGAAACTGTAGTTTGATTATGTAAGACTAGAAAATGTATAACGCGGGTATGGTCAGATTGGTCTCACTTGCAGTTATGCTGGTGATGGTTTCGTTAGAAGTACACGGAAAAAGAGTGAAAATTATTCGACCGACAAAATATCACACTGTCGCAAATTTTAATACCTTGAACATGAAAGATACAAAACGGGACGAAAACTTGGCTACGAGTGGAATGTGAGAAAAGTATTTTGTAAGCTTGCTCCAAGTACTGTTTAATATATTTCATATGTAGAATCTGAATCACTTTGATATAAAGTTACTTCGTCTTGAGTTCAATAAAATCCCTGAAAATTACTGAAACATAAATTTTGTTTGTTACACCTTTAGTACCATTTTGTCTCGGACGAAAATAATAAATTAAAAACCAAATTTTAATCTGCATACAAATTATCTTTTACCTCGTTTACGTGAACTAAATCTTACATACTCTGTAAAAAAGAAGTAATTTAATGAACATAAGAAATATCAAGATTTAACACACACAGTGATGCTGAGCAATTCAATTTATTACAATTGATACCTTTAGTTAAGTACACAAATCTTGATAAACTTACATATATTACGTACAATACAATTATTTATTCAAGGCGATTATAATATTGCAGTATTCTGTAAAGTTGATATGGTTCATGTTTTATGAATGCATACCACTTTACAGGTAAGTTGTCAGTGACCAAGTGTATGTTACATACAAACACCCATCACATATCACATATTATTAAGTTTAATCAATTTTAATCCTACATGCTATTACAAAGATCACTGCATTTTCCTCTAACAGGCTTATGAATGCCTCTACTATTAAGTCGGAAGGCGAACCGGGAAGTGGGTCGCAAAGTAAACTAACCTAAACTAACATTCAATTAGCCACAAACACCCTTAATTTAACCGGGACTCGAACCCAGAACCTAGTGATATTCTGCACAGCCCTAAGAGTGTGTGGTAAACATAAGGCGGATTTGAGCGTTGCACACGTTTGACTAAATTAGCGTCAGAGTCTCCAATCATGCAAAGTGCCCATGTATAGGATGCGAAGAGAAGTAAAAAGATACAGTACACCTAGGGTCGCAGAGGCTAGGAAGTACCCACAAATCGTCACACAATTTGCAGTTTTGAGAGAGGGAAATTGTGTAAATATAACATTTAAATAGCAATAACTTATAATAAAGGTGACTGAGGTGATTATGGAGATGCTCGGAATGAAAGAACAGGAAAATGTACTTCCCTGTTATATCTCGTCTACTTTTGGTATCACCGCATATGAGCCCCACATGAAAGATCCTGGCGACCGGACATCGACCCGGAATACCCTTGGAGCGATGCAGTCGCTACACCAGCGCTGCCCCCGGCCCACGTGACGCACTATTTGACGTCGCTACTGCGATTTGTTGCTATTCATACCTAAATTACGACTCTCTAAGACCACAATTTGTGGGCCACTTTACGGGTACTTCCCAGCCTCTGCGATCATAAGTGCACTGTATCATTTTACTCGTCTTCGCAGCCCCCACAACGTGACGAAGAGCTCTAAACGTTATTCAGGGACATCCCGTGTTACTTTTTCTCTACAGTTCTGTGATAATATGAGTACTCTTGTGGTCTATATCTTCACATGTAGCATTATCTATAGTAGGCACGTTCTCACTTCTACTGTAGACTCAAATGTGCTACTACGTGCATTGCTTTATTTAACCCGCGATTTCTAGAATGTTTGAGGCGGAGCACTAAGGTATCATCAATAAGGTATAGTCTATAACGCACGAGCACAGAAAAAAGAACAGAAGTGAATTTCACCGTTGTGTCACGAACACGGCCACATGTTTAATTTTGACAGACGCCATGTTACAACTGGGTTTGTACAGCCTGTGCATTCTAAGTGGAGATGTTCTTTTTTCTGAAATATCGAGTGATTATGGTAATTCTGTGTAGTCAGGTGCGCGTTTGAGTTACCATGAAAGTAATTTTTTTTCGACTACAAGTATGGTCAAATGTTTCTAAACTTTATGCTTTGAAAAACGAAAAATTACAAGCCTTGTGGACTACGTATTGTTCATCATTTAGCTGTTTAAAAAAAAACTAGACGCAATTTGAAAGAAATGTTATTGTAATTTCCTTTGTTTTCTGACAAAACAACATCTGTAACTTTGCTTTCATTCTCGTCGGTTTAAATTTAACGTGGGTTAGGATTACGGGGAACAGAATGTGTTTCAGGATGAATCTGTATAGGTCACTTGAGCTATGCTTCACACCTGTATCAATGCTTCGTAAAATGTAAAATATAACGATTACGTATTTTATGAAAGTGTGACCGAATGACCTGCGTCGGTTAGGCAAGTTGTGACAAAGTAAATATACATGCATTGTGGTTTCACTTTATTCGCGAATTAGCACATTACGGATTGTAGGTAGCCTATTGCATTTTTTATTTTTCAATAACTGCTGCAACTGCATTTTAAACACACATAACTGACGGGAAGTACATATTCTTATGTGCAATATTTACATTTGCACCTTAAGATTCTGGCGGAACCTCGCTAGTTAATCTGAGCTCGAGTTCGCTGACATCAAAGGCATCGACGCACTAATTCACTTCTGATGTCCCATTATCTAGTGACATGAATAAAATTACCCTCTACAAATGGTATATGAATGGAACAGAAGAATCAGTGTTAATATGGTGTTTTACGGGTACTTCACGAGATGTATACAGGCGACTTACTTAAAAAAAATGGAATATTTTTTATGCAAATAATCGACTAGAGTAAACGTAATGTCCCTTAACTATACATACTAAAATAATAATAATAATAACAATAATGTAAACAGTTAGAGAGTTCGAATTCATGTTTCATAATTTGGTTTATATTTCAACCTCTGCCAACTGTTTAATTTGTCTGTCTGTTCCTTCTTTTTATTTTCCAAATCGTATACGACGTCGTCCAAAGCGCCCCGTTTATTTCGCACCGCTTAATAAAAATCCTTCCATTTACTTAAATGTTATACTGATATGATTTGTCTATAATTTTATATTTTACTACAATTAGAAACCGTGATCACGTGGATTTCGACGTAAACAAATTACTTACCTCATATCCTCTTTACTTAAAATATTTCTGTCGTAATTTTGCACCCAAAAACTAATCTATAAACATCACTGTCAACTTTCCATATGCTGCCGGAAATCATACAAGAGATAAGAACTAAATACACAAACAAAATATTTCACACAACAATTTTTTTAACCAGATTGCGAAAAAGTATTATAAATTAGTCAGATAACTGCCATATTGAAAAACCTCGGCACGCATAAGGAGAGCTACAGTGATGCAGGAAATTAAAAGACTACTTAGTATAGCTAAGGCGTTTGATCACTGAGTAAAAACTAGAATTGGAATGTGTCGATATTGCTAGAAGAAGGGTCCGCTGCAAAAAGCAATCCGTTGTCAACGAAGTTGGAGTAGGAGGCGGAGAGAAACTGCTTAGGAGTGAGTCCTGTGACTGGAGTCTTGGATAAGATGTTGCTCACAGCAACAGACACCGTGCTGACGAGATCCGGCTCCGCCAGCTTCCACATCACGTCAAAGAAGACTGGCCAGTACTTGTTCGTGAAAGTAAGGGCAAGCTTTCCTGCAACACCACGCCGTGGAAAAACTATATATTTAACTCTATAATATAACACTGTGATATATGTATAGTATATCACAGTGTGATAACATTATATATTACACAAACAAGTACCCATTGCTAATGCGACTTTATTATATGTGCATACTTCTTCATTAAATTTCTTTGCTTTCAGATTTTATAAGAAAGGTTTTGAAGTTTTAACCAATGAATGTGTTGCAACGTAAAACAAGAGAAGCGGATTTCATGAAAAATGTAAGTAATGTCATTAACTGAGGACTCAGAGGGTTGGAGAAGTATGTGAGGGGAAAAAATTTTTATTTATATAAAGTATACTATTACGTAAGCGCATCCAAATGAAATTCATATTAAATACTATTTACTATTACTGTTATGTGCCTACCAATTGTTTGTGAAAATGATCTTTGTAGGGGAAAGTAGCGTAAATTAGTGGCATATGTTTATTTAATGTCTATCTTAGTCTACTTTTCTCAAGGAAATATAGGGTTATGAGATCGCACGTGTCTATATGTTATGTCAGCTTCTGTGGAGTATGTCTATACAATATGTAAGTCAATTATAACGTTTCAAGTCCTTAACTGAAGTTCATAATATTCGGTAAACTTGTAGTACTTAGTACGGTCACCTGAAATTTATCTGTCGTGTTCATATAAACTTCTTATTTTCAAAATGGCAATATTTTTAAACATTAACTGATTCAAAAAAATATATAAATTTGTATTATTCTTTAGCTAAACAATGATTGTGAGCGAGTATTCGTAGATAATGCATTTTGCAATATAGCTTGGCATGTATAAACATACTTTTTGTTGCATTTTGATAACTGATGAACCGTTTGTAACAATTTTTTACAGTTAATTATCTATAATAAAATTGTTGGGTTTATTTCTGAATATCCGCCATTTTGAAATAGCGTAAGGCCTAAATTAGTTTAAAAATAATTTTCATAATTCGAGAACGATTGTACATGTACTATCTACGATGACAGTTTATAATTAATATATTTGGTGTTAAATGGAAATAACACTAAAACAGTAGGGCAATTGTAATAGTGAAGTTTTAACAAATAGTTTACCGTCACAGCAAACCAGTTCAAACTGTGCATACCTATTTCTTCCATGTTGCCGAAGAGGCCCGATGCATACGCATTGAAAGTGTTGACTCTAGGGTTGACGGATAGTTTGTCGAGTTCCAGGAAGACATCCTTCCCTTTCTGTACAAGGTTTGCACTCAGCTTCCACGAGTCAGTAACGTAACCTGCAATCATAATAACAATTACATTTGCTTGAACGAAACATACAGAACGGCGACAACAAGTTACCCGTATTTTTTGCAAAACACAGGTACTTTTATAGGGTTGCCACGCCGCCTCACTTCATGTCATCCTTGAGGGTCGCAAATTGTCTGCGGGCTCCCAGTAATAACATCTACATTCAGGAGGCGATACCCTGTCTCTCAGGTATACTCCTCATACGATATTTATTTTTAGGGTGTTTATCATGAAGTATGAACATTGCCGAAAAGGGTGAAACAACATAAAATTTTATTGCTTGTTTGGCTGACCAATTTTTCTGGTTGCATTTATTGAAACTCTGGAAAGCGATTGATTTCTTAGGTAAAAGAAAATTTCCACGTTAAGGATGTGCGTTAGACATTTTTATTATATTTGCAGTTTTTGAGCCATAACATCTATTCTAATTGTATTATACCAAATTTTTTTTTCGACAAAGCATAGAATACATTCTTGGTAGACTGCTTGCTATAAATAACAATGAAATCATTCATTACTTTGTCATGTAGAATAATTGCGAAGAGATTTCTTGAAAGTGATCTTATTATTCTTTTGCACTGATTCTGCATGACAAATTAATGAAAAATTCCATTATTATTTAAGTCAATCAGTTTAATAAAAATATATCCTATGATTTGTTGAATATAACATTTCTGATCATACAATTGGAATAAATGTTATGGCACAGAAACTGATAATAAAATAAAATTGTCTGATTCTCCCACTGAATAAAGTAAAATTGCTGCATATTTATATAGACGTTGGGTACGTTTAAACTCATTGTTTTGTGCTTGCGTGATAGTTTGGTTTCTTATAATCGCTTTGAGGGTTTTCTACCATTGAAATATTTTACCGGGCATTTCAATTCTTACGTCCGTGATGTTGACCCCCAACAATTCAACCCCCTCCCCCCCCGGCCGAAATTACAATAAAGTTATCAAATTACTCACAGCGTTAACCCTTTGCTAGTTACTGTTTGTTCCTCAGTAAACATATAACGATCACTAATTCACAAATAAATTTAATGGGAGCGGCAACTTGGACCCCCCTTTTTTTTTCTCTCTCTCCAAATGCTCAGAAAATAAAATGAATATTCAAAATGTTAGCTCTTCCTTTGTTATCGTCTGTTTTGCAATAAACATCAATTTTTTTTTCATTTGAATTCCACTAATTAGCTTATTTAATTTAGGGGGCCAATTTCACCACCCCCTCCCAAATGCACAGAAAAATATAAAAATATTTACATTGTTAGTTTTTCATTAGTTAACAGCTGTTTCGCAGTAAAAATTGTTTTTGCCTGAATTTAAATGCCACTAAATAGCTAGTCAAATTAGGGAGGGAGGCATCATCACATATCCCACCTAAATTCTCGCAAAATTATGAAAATATTCGCATAGGTATTTCGTCATCAATTCCCTGTCGGTTATCGCACAATAAATATCGTTTGTTACTAACTGTCTTAATCAAATTATTAAATTTGAAGGGGGCCACTTCCCATCCCCTCTCAAATAATCTGATAGTTACCAACATATACACAGCCTAAATTCTTAGTTAACTATCGTTTGTTCAGCAATAAAAAAGTTTGTTACAAATTTTAGCTGCCATATTAGCTAGTTAAATTGGGGAAGGGATAATTCACACTACCTCCTTGATCAAAATATTCTCAGCGTTAATTTTTTTTCTGTTATCACTTGTTTTGCAGTAAAAATCGTTTTTACTAAATTTGAATGCCGCTAATTAGCTAATTAAATTTGGGGGCCAACTGCACACCCACCCACTATCCAAATACCCAGATAATAATTAATGTTTCCGCAGTAAAACTTTGTTCCGAAATATTTTTTTTTTTTTTTTTTCGAATTTTAAATGCTACTTATAAGCTAATTAAATCGAGTTAGGATGGCAGCTAAATTCGCTCTGCTCCACCACATGCTTACAAAATTATCAAAATATTCGCAGCGTTAATTCATGGCTAGATATAGTTTGTTCCCCAAGAATTTTCAATACTTTGAATTTACTTTTTTAATTAATTGCGCGGAAAACGGCAACGCCACGATACGATATAATAAAAATATCTGGAAGATTTGTTTTAAATCGTCTTCTCCGTGTTGACTGATCTTTTAAAGGCAGTAAATACTATGGTTTTATCTAATTGTGTTACTATCGCAATTCTGGTTAATCGGATTTTCGGTCGAAACCGTATAATTTCTTGCTTTGACAAAATTAGCTATCACGGCAAAAACAATTTTAAACAAAACTGTCGTGCAGATTTTTGATATCTACTCTCGTTTAAGTTTCAAAAAATCATTTTCACAAAAACAGTTGAAACTAAAGCCTTATGTCAGAAATGTAGCTGTTAGTTAATGTTGTTGTATATTCTGTCATAAGAAGTAAGTGTGGTGTATATTACCAGAAAATCAGACATTTGTTAGAATCATTGAATTAAACTGTTATTTTATTTCCATAACAAATACGAATCTTAACTGCGCTTATAACTGTATAATAGTATTCTGTTTGAGTTACATAAAATTGGATAGGTCCTAAACAGGCGTTTTTTAAGTCAAAGTTCTTAAAACTATAATTTTGTTTTACTGAACGACATTTCCATCGGCATTGATCGCGAGTGCTTCACGCGCGTATCATGCTTGGAAATAGCTTCAACAAAAAAAAAAAAAAAAAAAAAAAAAATATTTTGTAGTAGTCACAGAATTATTCTTTGGTATCCGAAACGTTAGTGGTGACAGCAATATGTTTTTATAGTGAGCACAAAAATGTTGGTCATAGTCAATAATAGCAAAATATTTTGTGAGCACCACAAAATACTTTTTATCTGTGTTGGATCTTAATTCCAATATTTCTTGTTGCCTAAGTCTTTGTGAACTAACGAATTGTGAGACGTAAGACGAATAACTGTCGTAGTATTAAGTTTACGAAAATTACATTTTCAAGGCATGTTATTTATTGAGATAGCTGATTGAAACATATCTGCAGATGTTTAACTTATGCGATAAAGTGGTGTAATTATGTGAAAATACTGACTTTAGTTTCTGCGGCATTCTATTAAAGGGGCATTCTAACACTATTAGAACACAGAAAATAATACAATCAAAGGAATTCTCATAAAACGGTTCGTGAAGTGGAATAGGGAAGAAAACTGACGGATAAAAATTTTTTGAAGGTCACGCTTCGTTTTAAACTTGATATTATTCACACACCTCATCTTCAATATGGCTACACGCACTACTACTACTTAAAAACATCAATGTAATAATATACTTTTTTTTAACATCACCGCTGTTAATGAAAAGTATATTCTGCGTAACTAAATGTAAATATAAGTGTACATGCAGGCGGGTTATTTTCAACATTTCAACAGTTTAGCTGAAAAAAAATAGTTAAATTTTTTTTTTCAGAGAATAACATATTAGAAATAAATACATACAATATTGTCTATTGTTTTTCAGTTTTCACAATTGTGACAGACATTGAAATTAAAATATTTGAAACACATCTCAGCAACATCGCATTTTATGTGTGTTGCAAATGATTGACTTTTGATAAAAAATCTAGGATATCGTCAGTAAGTTCGTGGATTTCTTATTGGGTACAGATGCACTGAGGTTTTATTTAGATTTTGAGTTATGGCACAGCATGTTAAAGGGAGAGCGCTAGAAATTGCTAGGACCAGGCCCTCGAAACTGGGATACGGAAAACAAACCCATATTAAACGAATAATGCCGAAGTTTGCCTCCTCTGTCGGACAACTTATGTAACGAAAAATAAATGTTACAGTGAAATTAAAACGAATTTAAATAATACGGCTATACTAATGCATATCAGTAACGAATAGTTGGTATGTTGAAAAGTGTAATGTAATAACGAAATATTTTAATTTGAACATGGCAATACTCAGATGTCTGTCGTCCACATTGCTGATCCGCCATTACCGTTTGTATGTCAAACTCTCACGTGCCGATGTAGATTGCATATTTATGTAACTGCGCAATGTTGGGTTTCAGTTTGTTTCAAAAGTGCCGAACGGTAACATTTTGTTCTACAGCTTTTGTATGTAAACATGCAATTAATCAGGGAGCATATAAAAATAATTAATAAAAAAATAAAATAAGCAAACTGATTCCTTGTAAAAATGAAGCGATACCAATAACTAAAATAGTTTCGTGCTCTTAGGGAGGGGAGAATTTCAGTCACTTCGGAGGTTTTCGGTGAACATAAGGGTCTCGCTGTTTAACCTAGGAGTTAGGACTCGCCTGATCTCTGGCTAGGACATGGCACGCGATGTGCTTGTTCCGAGAAGGGTAGCTGGTTCGATCCCCGTAGTTGGTGTGAAAGGCTACCAGAGCCGAGGACTCGAAGGATTATGAGAGTTCGGGAAGAGACTTCCACAGCGTCTTCCGTAAATTAGTTCATTTCTACACCCACGAGGGGGTGAGATGAAATTAACCTAATCTTTGCAGCGCCAGTGCTGAGGGAAGCTGGTTTACCGACGTCAAGTGTGTTCTGTGAGTGACCTAACCAACGCCTTCCAGTAGAAACAGGACTTCGAGGAACTTCGTCTAGGATACATCGTCGAAGCTAAGTGATATCTGTGACTGTTTCGGCACCATCAGATATTTTTATACATTTTCTGGATGTTCGAAAGCTTAAAATTTGTACGGGTTTCTAAACTTACTTGCGCCAAGTGATCCAGATATTATGCTCACATTCGTCAAGTGTATGATGATGATGACTCACTCTCTATCGTTACTTTTATTTAATTATTTTTTTAGTTTGGTTTGCTTGTGCCTAGTGCTCTATTTCACGTAAGGTCACGGAGTTTTGATTGAATACATATGACGAATTTGACTGGTTGTTTGCTTAACATGTTCAATATATATTTTTTAGTCTTACTGAATAATTACTTTGTTAATTTCGGAAGATTGTCACATGTCGTTTCAAACTATTTCCTTCTAAAGAATTGCAGCTAAATCTTAATTTAATTCATATTTAAATTATTTCAGCCAATTTTGTTGGTTGTATTGAGTATGGTAGTAGTTGACCTAGTTGAGACTTAATCGGGATGTCTTTATATTTAAGTCACTACACACTCTACACTTACCAGCCTGGAATTTACCTCAAAAGTATTTCACAGTTCGCTAGACATTGCCAGTATATAAGGTATAGCAACAAATTAGTAAGCATGTTTGACGTTAGAAGAAGATTAATCAGTTTTATAAGGTACCGTTGGGTAAATGTTACAGTACTTTCATGATTTTCGAAACATTTATGGAGGGGGCTGTTTAAAAATGACCCATCCACAAATTAAATACGAAATTATTTTTTTTACAATAAGGAACGAAATATATGTAGGCTGTTACACAACAAACGACAGTTAACGGAAATCAATACGGTGGAGGTTATTTTGATACTTTTTAGAACATTTGAAGGGGCTGTGGGCAGTGTGAAGTTGTCCTACCACAAATTTTACTTAGCTAATTAGTGGCAGTTAAAATTCAGAACGATCAATTTTTATTGCGGAACAAACGATAACCAACGAAAAACTAACGCTGTGAATATTTTGCTATCTTTCTGACGATCGGGCTTGGAAAATGGCCGAGGTTGAGAGGTGGGTAACATAACAGACTTGCGATTTTTAATACTTAACGCAAGTAGTTGTGTAGTTGAATGCATAAAGACGTATAGTAGAGGGCCCTGGGCAAAAAAAACGGCATTTTGTGATAAAAACATGAAACTTGGCACAGTTAAAAAACATTGTCATTGAATAATTTTAAGATGTGGAGGCATTAAAAATTTGAATTAAATTTCAAGATGGCGGCCGTTTGTCAAAACCTTGGGAAAAAAACACAATTTTTTTCTAATAAATTTTTTCTTTCGTTTTTTCGACAACTTCGAATGAAAATATATTACAATACAGTCAAAACAATAAGGACATACAATTTAAAAACATTTAACAAACGCTTATTTGCAAATTAAACGTATTTTTTTCGAAGTTTTGAATACAAGCAGCTGTACTATTTTCAATGCACGTGTGTGTGTGTGTGTATATATATATATATATATATATATATATATATATATATATATATATATATATATATATATATATATATATATAA